>BGPR01032627.1:4540-17406 GCA_013235015.1 Araneus ventricosus | reverse complement strand
AAAAAAGTTTCTGAGAGAAGCAGTAGATCTTTCTGAAAGTTCTTTTGTGAGGTCGTTGTCTTTTAGCAGTTTTACCGCAGCAATGTGATCAGATAACGCTAATATGATCACAGAGAAGTACGAAATACTTTTCAGGATCTAATTTCTTCCCATAAACACTTAATCAGTTTTCCAAAGAATTGTGGAGTGCCCTTAATATATCAAAAAGTTTATATAAACAATATATTTAATAACATCAGATTTAAAAAATAGACTTTGATTAGTGTACAAAAAATGAAAAGTATTTTTATTCATTTATTTTGTATTTTTCAGTCTTTAATTCATAATTCATCGTTAAAAATATTATGAAATCTTGAAATTAATTTCTTCATAAATTCACTAACAAATAGTGCATTCGTGTGAGACCAAAATTTAATTAAATTCAGAAAATATTAAAATAGTGTACTGTTATCTAAAACAAAGAAACAAAATTCTAGTACATCGAGAAGTGAGCGCTAATCGACTACAAAATTCCATTTTTACAAACATGAAACAAGTCAAGTTAAATAAAAGTGTATAGCAAATAGCACGATACAAATAAAAGATATATATTTGAGCAAGGTACACGTTCTAAATTTTAGTTTAACTCCTTTAACATCCTTTTGTGTTGATACACGAGAGATATTTACAGACAGAATTTATATTTCCCGTACTTTGGAAACATGGTGAAATGACGACTGAACCACCTTAGCCGGAATCCTGTCTCTAAACTTCTACACCACACCAGCGGAAGAACGTCCGACCCCGACGGATTTAATGTACTCTAGTCCTGCCTACACACAAAATCTTCGGGAGAATCCGGTTTTGAAATCAAGATCCTTCCGTCTCGAATCGTAGTAGTATTTAGAACTAGAGAAATCGCAGTATTAGAAGAATCATAAGAAAAAGTTGTTCTGATTTACAGATTCCAAATTATGTTCAATATTTCTGCGCACTTAAAAATATTTAATATATAAAATCTATATATCTATGAAATATGTGTCATGTAACTTTCATTTTTGTTAGTTAATGAGGAAAAACACCACAAAACACTCCCAGTTCGAAAGATTTTGTGCCTTTTGAAGGTTTCAGCTTCCTATAACTTTTCAAAATCATAGAACCAAATCATGAATTCGATTATCCTTACACTGTTAATTCGAAATTTTTTAATACCCAAGCAGATTATTTGAGCAAGACTAATGAAGTCGTTTATTTTGAATAAATGTGTTCTGGAAAAGCGATTAGATGATTCTAATTTCTTTTCAAATAAGTAAGGAATTTTTCGACTAGGAAAAATGTCTTGTTTGTAATTCTTTATTAGATTGTTTTTCAGACTTCATTGAACAAGATCAGGGTAGTTTAATAGAAAATAATTAATTTTGCTCAGCTTTTTGTTTTCTTCTCATTGTTTTAGTTGACTTAAAATTCTTGTATTTTGTAGATTTTCGAAATTTCTGAATATCATGAAATATTTAAATTTTTCAGAAATCTCAAAATATTTGTAAAATCGATTTTTCCTCCAATATAATTTAAGTAAGCTGATTTTCATTTATTTTGGTACATATTGTTTCAGTAGTGTACTATTTGTTAAAGGATTTGCGATGCTCAAAATTCCAGTCAAAAAGAAAGGATGAAAAATTCAATTTATATTTTTAGTTTATATGCAAAAAATTGAAAACTTGTCAAGATTTTTAAAATTTTAGGTTTTCTTTCATAAAATTTTCAATGACCTAAAGTATGAAATATTTTATATTTTTGCAAAAATGATCTGAATTGTATATTTAAAATATTCTGAATATTTTAAATCTGAATTTGTCTTCAAAACCTAGATTATTGCTTAAGTTTATCGCTTGCAGGCACTCTAAAGAACGAGAAGCTTAAACATAAGGAAATGCTGATATCCAGAAAATTACATATACACAAGTGTTTCCAATTTGCATTTGTTATAAAGGTATTTTGGCTAATAAAAAGTTACCAGTTGTCGATAGGAACTTCAATAACCACTTAGATATTGTAATTACTATATTTCAGACTTTTGACTACTTACTGCTGTAGGGAAATTCGCTATTGCAATAAAATCAAATTCGCTTATACTATAAAGGAAATTTCTCAGGTAAGTTTCTTTGGATTACCAAGCAGAGTTTTTAAATTTTGTACACTTGTGTATTCTGGATGAAAATGCACTATTCTGAGATTTTCAGAATTTAAACACCAGTTAATTAATTAATTTAATTTAATTTTGATTGCATGGTGATTCAGCACCAAATAATGAAGAAGAAATAGTTGATTTCAAGATTACATAATATTTATAATAATGAATTGTAAATTAAATGATCAGATTAAAAGATATTTTAAATAAAATTTAGTACACTAATAAAAGTGAGTTTTTAAAAACTGTTTTTTATTAAAATTATTAAATGTAACATTCTAACTCCTGAAACTCCTACACTACCATATTACACATTTTGTTCTATTCCACATTTATCTACAGTATCTAATTGCTATATTCTTTGATAAAAATAAATTTTGGGTGGCTGCAAAGGATATTTTTTCACAGCAGCACCAGCTCACAGTGTGTTAAGAAATTTTGTACCATGTGGATTCAATGTATTACACTGGTGTGCAAATATTAAGGACCGTTTCGGAAAATGCGAGCAATTTACAATTTATTCAAAAACTATGGTTCGCAATCAGTAGCGGAGAATCTTGGGACATACAATCTAGTATCACTCACATTTTACAGTGAAGATTCGGTCACGAGGGCATTAGGAGTACGGCCAGAAAGTGATGAAGACGGAACGGGATTTCAATTCATCAGTTTTGAAAAAAAACTGATAACGATATGAAACTTTCATTAGTGGTTATGTTTGATGTGCATAATATTTGCATGCATTTTCGTAAAAATAGCACAAATATTCGGGAAGATATAAAAGTTTCTTTAAAAAATCCCAAATTTTTCCCGCATGTTTTTTGCTTATAACATGCCGAGTTTTCATCCAAATTATACGAAACTTACAGAGCACTTGATAAGATGGTGCAGAAGTATTGCATTAAACTTTTACGTAAATACGTTGAATATTAGAGGAAATATGAGTATTTGAACTAAATATTTTTTATTGCGCATGTGCGAGACTGCGTCATTTTTCTTTCATCACTTCAAAGGCAGATATATAGTGCAACTTATATAAAAATTCCAGATGAATACCGTTAAAATTCAGAAAGAGGTTGGCATTTCAGTGAAGTTAATTTAAATTTCTTTTTTAGAGAAGCTAAGTGATGAGGGTTCTTGTACAAATTGATACTTTCGAAACATGAATCTCCGTATGTTTATAGGCGAAATGCAATTTAAATAAAGTATTTAGTTTATAAGTATGCATGTGTATTTAGTATATTAAACTTTCCTAAAATTCAGTGCTACTTTTCGAAGATTCATGTTTCGAAAATATCAGTTTGAGCAAGAACCCTCATCATTTAGCTTATCTCAAAGAGAAATTTATATTCACCTCACTGAAATGCCAACCTCTTTCTGAAATGTAACGGTATTCATCTGGAATTTTTTTGTAAGTTGCTATATATATCTGGCTTTGAAGTAATGAAAGAAAAATGACGCTATGTATCGGACATGGGCAGTAAAAAAAGTATTTAGTACAAATACTCATATTTCCTCTAATATTCAACGCATTTACTTCAAATTTTAATACGATATTTCTAACATATTGTCGAGTGTTCTGTAAGTTTCGTATAATTTGAATGAAAACTCTGTATGTTATAAGCAAAAAACATGCGGGAGAATTTGGGGATTTTTTAAAGAAACCTTTATATCTTCCCGAATATTTGAGCTATGTTTACGAAAATGTATGTAAATATTATGCACATGAAACATAACCTCTAATGAAAGTTTCATATCGTTATCAGCTTTCTGTAAAACTGGATGAGTCGATATTCCTTCCCGTCTTCATCACTTTCTGGTCGCCCCCCCTAATTGCCCTCGTGACTGAATCTTCACTATAAAATGTATATGATACTCTATTGTATGTTACACGATTCTCCGCAACTAATCTTGAGTCATAGTTTTCGTATAAATTGCATATTTCTCGTATTTTCCGAAAAGATCCTTAATTTTTGCACACCAGAGTATTTTGATATTAATCTGCCCTCTTTTCTATCCAGCTAAAGAATAATATTTCAATTACAAAATTATTCTGATTTTTGAATTATCTTTCAAATTTTCCTCTAAAGTAACATACAGGGTGATTCAGATATCCGGAGAAGTGTTGAAACTTAATAATTCGCAGAGGAATAAAGATAGAAATATGATGTTTACACAGAAAAAAAATGTAAATTAAACCCGATTTTTTGTCACGAAAGCAGAATATATTTCAAAATAGCTTACAATTTGCATCATCAGATGGTTTTACAGTTGGTGGATCGATGCATTAGATAGAATAACAAATTGTTTAGAGTACTAACTTACAAATTCTTAGTGTATCGTCCTCTATTCCGGAGTTGATCTGTCCAACGAAGAACCACATTTTTTGCATGCCTGTTGTATTAAGCAACATTACTCTTGCTCCTGTTCTGTTATTCAATAAGAAATGGTGCGTAATACCTCGAAAAAGTGTGGTTCCTCGTCGGAAATAATGATCTCCTGAACGGAGAGCACACTGAACATTTGTAAACAGTTACTGCGCCCAATTTCCTATTCTATGTAATGCATCTCTCCACCAAATGCAGATTTCTCTGGAGGTTTAAATTCTAAATTATACTATACAAAATCCTGGTTTCGCTGCAAAAAATTCTGTTGTATTTTCATCCTCTTTCATCTGCGCAGACGGCATGTTTATATCTTCATTCGTTTCATTGAACTTTTGAATCATCCTGCATATAAAGAGTACCATAAGACGAAGAAATGACGTCATTAATTCTTAAATAACGAATACAGATAGAAAAGTCATGATAACAGACAAAGTACACTAACTTAGGAAGATATTTTTTCAATCATTAAGTTATTCACAGGAATACTTCCATAACCAAAATGTTTTTTTTTCCGGATTTTTTTAGCTCTTTATTATAATAAGTGTTTTAATTTAGTGCGACTCAAAGGCCTGATAATTTTATTTAAACATTTTTATTTATCTTGACTTGTTTTATGTTTGTAAAGAAGGAACTTTGTAATCGATTTTTTAACTCACTCCCAGATGTACTAGAGTTTTGAAATTAAAAAAGTTAGAATAATATATTCCTTGGAAAATATATTCCAAGATTCCATTGTATTTAGAATGATGAATAACTAAACAGTAAAAGATAATTAAAATAAAAAAATTAGACTTTTTAGTAAACCAGTCAAAATGTGCTTTCATAAACTTTTATTATTAAATTTTTTGAAGCATGTAAATTAATTTTGTACACTAGTTTAAATTTTGGTCATCTTATCGTCTGAATAACTTTTTTCACCAAACAAATTGCCTTCTAATTAAATGAATTTTTAACTTTTCAACGTGATTGTTATGCAAATATATTGTGACGAAATCACTAACGTCATGGATTTCAAAACAACATTTTATACCTAAATCCTTCTGAATAGAAACAAAATTGAGCGTCAAGAAATATACGTTTTATTTTAGATTTATTCCGTTATAAAGAAGAGTTTACTCTACCTGGGTGAAGAGACAAATTCAATTAGAGCGATTTATTTCCGGAATTTTCATTATCATAACAAAACAATGAGAGCTTTCAATATCTATTTTTTAAAAAAATATTCGATTAATTAAAGAGTTCGTCTTCCACTTTCATGTTATTTAATTTCTAAAAATATTTTATTCTTTAGAAGATTTGTGTGCAACTTTATAAGAGCAAACGATGATTATATCACAAAATAATCTATACAAATAGTTGATACATTTAAGGATAATTTCTATTTCCGTTACTGTTAAAAATTTCAAACCATTCCAGAATTTTTTCCTTCCTTTATTTTGTATCTGTTAATTTATTTATCCTTTAAATAAACAGATAAACATAAATAATTTTATTGATGTGTTGAGAAATTGCTTAAAAGCTTTCAATTTGATCTCAGAATTAAGAAAGTATTGCTGTTTACAGGTAAAACTCAAATTATATAAAAAGAAATTTATTAAAGAAAATCAGACATTCTGTACCAGGGTTACTTATACCGTGTGGATGCGGAGATCAGTAGTGGGTCGCAGAAGCTTCCACGCTACCTTCTTCTGGGGCCCATGGCCTAGTGGTAAGGTCTCGGTCTTGGGGCCAGGCCCGAGACCTGATTCCACTGAAGAGCCGCCGCGTATGCGAACCTCTTGCATGGTTAATCATACGTAGGGGGCCAAATGTCCTCCCATTGGTGTGGTGCGGAAGTATGGAGAGGGGGAGCCGGAAAGAAGTCATCCTCGTCATCTGACCGCGATTCAGAATTACGAGGTCCGACCTAAAATAGCTCTCGTGCAAAACTAAACTAAAACTGCCTTCTTCTGTAAGATTCTTCAATATTTTTAATCAAAAATAGTTATGAAAATCCTTTTCACTCTCTTTTATTTAGCTTTACTTGTTTCATGTTTCTTAAAATTAATATTTTGTGATCGATTTTCCTGGGGTGCTAGAGTTTTGAAATTTTGTATAGTTTTGTATTCTCGATATAAAAATCCAATATTTTGATATTTTCAGAACGATTAATCGCTTGATTTATTTAATTCCGGTAATTTATTTGAGAAAACTTGAATTTCAAAATCCTATAATGAGAGTAATAATGAATTATGAAATACAGAGTGTCCCAAAAATGTTGAAATGAGCATTTTTTTATAGGTTGGAGATAAGTACGTACCGTAAATTGTAAAAGTGTTCATAATCTCGCAAGAAATAAAATTGTGTTAATGGAATATTCGTGCCATTAATTTTTTTAAAAAGAGTTACACTTTTTAAATTTTTGTGTGCCCCCTCGGATGAAATTGGTCAATTAGAAATATTTTTCTTTCCTATTACAAAATCATTGCAATATACTGTATACCCCTGTATCTTTAAAATTGATTTAGTTATAATTATGGAAAAATATTACTCATACCACTTTTTCCTACCATTTAAAATGGTATTTCGTCAGTGAAAATAGGCACCATATACAAATTGATTATGGCTTTTTAAATAATAAATACTAATAAATACTTAAATCATTTCATTGAAATTTTCCCTGCATTTTTTTTTAAAAACTAAATGTAACTATTTAACTAAATTTACTCAAAATATTTTGATGACTCATTGTCATTGTCAATGAACTAAATTTAGTAATTTGATTTTGACATTCGAATGAAAACTTTTACTGAATTTTCAATATTAGAAAGCCGTTTCTTAATGTTAGTATAAAAAGCAAGAAAACTTTTGTATTTAAGAATAAAAATCGTAAAGTTTTCTTAATGACACTCATTATTTTCAGAAAAATTAGTTTTCCGGAAAACCGGCTTCTTGAGAAATTGTATTTAAGAATTAAAATCGTAAAGTTTTCTTAATGACACTCACTATTTCGAGAAAATTAGTTTTCCGGGAAATCGAGAACCCGGGTTCTCGAGAAATTGTAATATTTTCATACTTTTTGTATAACTTGGAATTATATTTGGTTTCTGGAATTCCCAGGAACAAACAGTTATGTTAAAACAGAGTTTGACTGTGAAAGGATGGTTTGTTTAGACACCAAAACACGCTGGAATAGTTTGTTGGCAATGCTTGAAAGAATTTTAGAAAAAATCAGCAATTTCAAAAGCATTAATTGATATTAAAGAACAACAAATTTTGGTTAATGTAGAATTTGAAACTCTGACTGCAATTGTAGCAGGCTTGAAGATAGTAAAAATTGGCCTAGAAAGACTATGCAGTCGAAACTCGACTTCATAGCTAATTGCCGAAGGAGTATTTGATTTCATTATTGGAGAGTTGAACCCACGAAACTCAGAATTTGCCTAGAATATGGAACGTTCTCTGGTCTAAAGAATTAGTGAGGGACGCAATGTTAGTTAGGTTGGATTAATGCAATATCTAAATCTTTGGGAGGAAGTATGATGCTGCTGCAGTTACTGTTGATCTTTCACGTTTACCAACTAAAGACGAATCACTGTCCAACTCTTCTCACTCAGAAGAGAGAACGGAAATTTTGGAAGAGAAATCTTTAACGTTGTTCGAAAAATAAAAAAAAGCTATTGCTGTGTTGTTGAAACATTAAATTCCTAAGTGTCGTATGGTCTTAGATTAAAATAAATTTTGCTTTTGAATAACCATAAATGATTAAGAATTAACGTGGTATTATAGATTCACAATTAACCGTAAACATTCAATGCAATAACTCCAAGCACAAAGTTACTATCATATTATCTGGTCAGTGCCTTGCTCAAATGCTCTAAACTGTAAAAATGCAACACTCAAACCATTAGAACTTTAAATAGATATTTATCGATATGCAATTCCTGATTGAACATAGTTAATACAATAAAATAAAAATTTGTAAATTGAATGCATTCATTCTAAAGATTAAACTCGTTTGGTTTATTTTGACACAACATCTACAGTACATAAAAATAATTAATGCACTAATTATGATTCTAAAGTTACACTGGAAATTCTAAAAGAGTGTCTCTAAACATAACCGTAAATCCATACAGTAGCTAGAGTTTCATCATGTAGTCATTAAAAGATCGTTGTTTCGCGATTTACTCACATGCGCAAACACCTGAAATAATATCCATGCATTCGCTGATACGTAAGCACGCTACAGCAAGAGTTCAGAGTTTTTTAAGAAAAATTTCCTCTCGTCAAATGAAATGTTGTCCTAGCACTCATAAGTTACAAAGAAAAAACTAATTGAAATGCGTACTCATCACTTCAGCACTGCAGTCAAAATTTGCTGGTCATCAATAATGTAGCGCACATCACCGCTCGGATTGCCTGGACTATATGCCACCTTCATCATCCAAAATGGCCAAATTACCAGGGGCCTTCCAACTCTCTGACAAGACCAATTCGTCCACTATTTTCGAAAAAACTCCTCACCACCTCTGCACCCGCCAAGAAGAAGTATCCTTTTTCCCCAACAAAAAGCCCGCTCTCGTGATCATACGGAAGTCACGTGATTTTTTATCACACCGCTGATTGGTCCAGCTGCTCCAATGACCAGAATTTGACGTCATTCACAGGACTTCTAGAACTTTCCACATCACGTTCAGGGATGCGTCATTTAACCACAAAAATGTGTGAACGTCACTCTGCAATTGTCCACAAAGGGAAATGATCCCCGTGAAACAGGTCTGCCAGGCGCTACGAACTTTCACTTCTTATTAAGACGTCTGGGGCAGAATCTCAGAAAACGAAACATATTACATTTTGAGAAAGGAAACAAAAATTTTGTGCTACATATTTAGAAATTCAAACAATTAATTAATATTTAAGCAAACACACAGATAATCGCATAATATATTTTTACCAAAAAAAGTTTTGAAGTGAATTATTGCTTATTAAATTTTAGATAGAGGATTAGACTTTGGATTTATTTAATTAAAAGCACTAAAAAAACTAATTGAGTTTATTAATTTAACCCTCTGAGTGGTTCGGTCTTCTTTCTAAAGCGATTCGAAAAGCGAGCGGCTGTAGAACCTTTATCTATTTTGAAAGTGTCTTCCTCCCAACAGAAGATTTTCCCAAAAGCGCAGCAGATCAAGTCTCTTCCCCCCTCTGAGCTGTGGACAGTCAGCAACCCCCTTGGAGGGGCGCACTAACCGCAAGAATCCGCTCTATTCAACTTTTAACCTATTCAAACTAGGTTTTACTGCTTTCGGAGATAACACCTGTCGTGTGACAAAATTACACTTTATGTCTTCGAGAGCCCTCTTTCTGCATATTGCCCGTGTCCATGACAAAAATAAACACCGTTAGACTAGACAAATGCCAGACCGTTGGGCCAAAAAATTGAAGGCTATATTACTTATTTTTCATGTCGTGAGTTTCTAAAAATATGAACATCATTGAAGTTGCAAGAAAGTTGATATTCTTTAGATGTCTCTGTGACTTCAATTTATTTGATGTTTATTAATAGTTGTATTTTAAATATTGGCTGTACTTCATATTATTAGTTGTCTTTTTTATATTCTTGATTTCAATTTATTTTCAGTCTACACGTCAGCATATTAGTCTACGAATGTAAAAATTATTTCCTTAATTTTAAGGTTTAACTACAATGCCATTTATATATATTTTACTAATCTCTGATGGCACTATAAAACTTTTCATATTGTTTCTTGATTTAGTATTCGGCAAAAAGTAAAAAAAAAGAGCCGATCACAAATAGAAACGGAGTTTAATTGGCGTAATCCGTTTTGTATGCAATTAAACATTTATTAAATAGATAGTCACATAATAATCTATATTCCAAAATAGCCAGTAATAATTAATACAAATGAAGGATTATAAATAACCTTCTTAACCCCTGAATAATGTTTTAAATAAAGCAATATACTTCAAGCCTTTTGTACTGAAACTAGTTATATATGCTTTTTAAGAGGGCGAATTAATAATCCTCAAACTAAAGATTGCATTTAGAAAACCAATGCACTAAATGTCGGAAGAAATAGCTTATTCATATAACCTTTATTTAGTACGCAAGAGATTATCTTATATTATAATAAACGGAAATTTAATTCACCTGAAATTTGAAACTTTGATGCTATAGTCCAGGAAGAGCATCCGGTCGCGAATTTTTCAAAATTAAATTTAATTCTTTATTTATAATTTTTTTATCGAAAAGTAATGGCATATTGAGTTTCAGGAGCATTAGAGTTTTTTTACACGATTGAAACGAAAATTGGGCAATTAAGGTTAAAAGACCACATACCAAATTTCATTTATCTAAGTCGTTGCGTTTGGGAATTATAGTGTTCACAAGCATGCGATTACAAAAACCGACCGACAGTCAACGTTTCAAGGGATTTCGTCCAAAACTTAATACGGGCTTACATTCCTAATTTTTGAAACTGTGTACCAAATTTTATCTATCTAGCTGTTGAGTTTTGAGTTATCGTGTTCATATGAACCCTAACAGACAAATTTCCCGTTTACGGACTTTATCCAAAAATTGATTGATATATACTAATTTTGTATAAAGTCCATACACCAGATTTCGCCTTTCTAGCTTTAACCGTTTTTGAGTTACCGTGTTCACAAACAAAATTCCAAAATTGTGTTCTTCGGACTCAGGGAGGTCTAAAACGTGGAGATTAATCAAAATCTCGTGTTGAAATTTACGATCGACGATTATAATACTTTCTCTTTGTATACTTCGTGTACTAGAAAGTAAAAACGATCAAACTTTTTTTCTATCAATTTTACAAAAATGCGCTAGCTACGAAGTAAAGTGTTATTGAATTTTTTTTTCTACAGACAATCTTTTGCAAACTTCGCAAAATCAAAGCATAAGGAGAAAAATTTAACACCTATTCGAAATTAATCAGGTGCTTTTTCACAATTTATAAATGTCTTGGACGTTATCGGTGTGATATTCAAAAACATTTTTGGGCCTTTTCATACCAAATATAAAGGAAATTTAACTAACATAAAACTTACACTTTACTGTTTTTCTTAAAAAATAAAATTATAGATCTAATTCAAATATATCATACAGCTTGGAAAATAAATAAGAGTCTCATTATTATCCATTAAAGTTCAGAATGAAAATAACAACCTGTATATAAATCAGAATTTTATTTAAAAAAATTATACTTTACAAATCACAGCACACACACAAGATATTGTGATAAAACACACTGTCTAGCATGTGACGGTGGAGTTTGGAAATAATTCAATGCCTGAGACTACTATTATTATTAGAAGTACTGTCTTCAAACTCGTTAATAACGTGTCGGGATGCATCATAAGTTTTAACACATATTAGTGGATTCTTGTCTCATAGCATTTATTAAAATTCAGCTCGCAATTGGCATAAGAGCTACCAAAAGCAATGTAATTCAGGCATTTAGATTTGATCACTTAATGAAGAATGCATATCAGCAAAACTATAACGCTCAAGGAACTAGTGCATAAATACAGAATCATTGAAGTAAGCATTGATATTTTCTTAGAAATGGTTTTGTGTTCTTACATTTTAAAAAAGAAATAAACATTTTCACTGATTATTGAAATGAAATTAAACTGCAGATGTTATCAGACTCTTAATAAGATAACTAAAAGTCTGTTAAGATCACTGAAACGTTAAATTTAGTTGATATTATTCTTTACGTTTCCATGTAAACCAAAATTTTCTCTAACAAAAATACAATATTTTAAAACATAAAAAATAAAATTTTCATCCCTTTTCTTTAACATTTGTTTCAATGTTTGTTCAAAGTGAGCAAAAAATAAATTGAATAATAATTATTTGAAAAAATAATTGTTTTTTTTCGGAATTTATTTCATTCTGATGAATTTAAAAGAAATTCTAAGTAGTGTAATATAGAAAACTCATCTAGAAAAAAAACTGCTATAGTTTTAAAAAATCACACCTAAACCTTAGTTATTTTTTTTCAATTCAATGTTATATAACGAAATAAACAACCCCCCTCTTTTCTTATCACCCCCGGCTTCTCAAATTTTTCTATGTTTGAATGGGGTATTGAAAGAGATTGGGCAACAAAATCTATTTTATTTAACAATTCGATTAAAACATTGATGCATTGAAATAAAATCTTATATAACATAAGTGTATTACAGGGAAAACACTTGAAACATAATACAATTTCAATCCAGGCTGACAAATATTAAACCGAACTTATACAGAATCCAAATTCGGACACACACAACTAGAAAAAAAA
>BGPR01032626.1:6193-17406 GCA_013235015.1 Araneus ventricosus | reverse complement strand
AAATCGTTAAACACGCATTTCAACGTGTGGTCGAAAACACCCCGAAATCGGTTTGCACTGAATTTTACGTTCATTGTGAACTGTCTCTAAAGTGTAACAAACGTACTTTTCCGAATTTCTTACCCCCCTTTCTTGGTTTGACATCTTGATTGATTATCCGGGGAGAGCACAGGTCAACACAATGAAGACTGATAAGGATGTACTTACTGCAAATTGGAGATGGCACATTATCCAAAACCCCACTCTCCCCTGTGGTGTGGGGAATTTTAATGCTATTTGCATTGAGGTTATATTTCCGGAAGAATTGCAGTGTCGGATTTTTTTTTTGTTTAATGTCAGCCTGGTTTGATGCTATATTATGTTTCAAGTACTATTCTTTTAATACAATTTATGTGATATAAGATTTTTTTTCAATGCCTCTCAATGCTTTAAAGATCCATATCGAATGGTTACGTAAAATAGATATTGTGGTTTAAGTAAAATAGATTTTGTTCCAATACCGCATTCAAGCATAAAAAAATTGAAAGCCTAGGGGAAGCTAAGAAAATCTGCTATTTATATATAGTTGAACAGTGTTCTTGAATCAACACATTTCACCCACGTTCAACTAGTTTTATGATATTAATGTAAACTTCTTTCATATTAATAATCTCCATCTACTCATTTTTCATTTATAAAAATAGAGTAAAATTAAATTTTTGTCAAAAAATAGAGCAAGTTTTAAGGTATATGAAAATGATGCATTATTTTTATTGTTTTATCTTTCAGATCAAATCGAAAATTTCAGTTTTACAATTATTTCATTATATATGTATTTGATTTTTATTAAAAAAATTAATTTTCAGGTTTAAGTGTAATTTTTTTAGACTAGAACAGATTTTAACTTCATTATTACAACATTTAGAAAAATATCTTTTAAATTCATAAAAATTACAATGAAAAAATTCATTCCGAAAGATAATTATCATTTTATTAAATAATTATTAGCCGGAAATTTATTTTTAGGTCACTCTGAACTGAAAAAATAACGTACATGGAAATAAAAATTAATGAAAGTGGAAAAAAATTTTATTTTTTACATTGTAAAATATTTTCTTTTTGTTAAATGCAGGGGAAAATATAGTTTAGATGAAAACGTTATCGACTAAATTTAATGTTTGGGTGTGTGATCTTATCAGACTTTTAATAATCTTATTATGAGACTGATAATATCTGCAGCTTAACTCTCTTACGTTTATTTGAATAATCAATGAAGATGTTTATTTCTTGCTTAAAATAAAAGAAGACAAAAATATTTCTCAGAAAATATTATACGAATACTGTATTTGCGCATTAGTTCCTTGAAGCACAATTTTTTTCCTGATGTGTTATTAAGCATTCTTCTATAACTGATTAAAACTATATAGCTAAATTGAATTGCTTTCGGTAAATGCATGCCAACTGCAAGTTAAATTTTCATTCATGCTCTGAGAAAAGAAATCCACTAATATATGTTAGAAACCATTGATACATCCAGATCCACTAATAACAACTTTGAAGACTGATCTTTCAGTAATAATAGCAGTCTCTGGCTTTGGATTATTTCAAAATATTACCGTCACCTGTCAGATCATGTGTTTTATTACATTATCTTATGCGTGCATGCTGTAATTTTTAAGGTGTAATTTTTTTTATAAAATTATGATTTATCTGCTCCATTTTCTTCATTCTGAACTTTAATAAATAATATTTCAACTGTAAATAAAATATTTATTTTCTATATGTTTTGACATTTTTTATTTTATTTAACTTATTTGAAGAGTAAAGGGTCAGTTTTAAGCTTGTTAAATTTGCTTTATATTTTCGAAAAGAACGGTACGTTACGAAACGGCCCCCAAACTTTTTTGTATTCCTCACCGAGAACGGCCAAAACATCTATGAAGTGTCACTATTTTGTCGTCAATTAACAATTTTTACCAATGATACCATTTTAATAACTTTTACTGATCTTAAAGAGCACGGGAATTTTGTCAGAAGTATTTCTTCAGTGAATCAATCATCCTATACCCACTGGCGGATTTTGTCAGTATGGGGACACAGGCGCAAAATTGCTGTGAGGCCCCTCCCCCTACCCAATGTCAAAAATTCATCCTCGGCTTAGTATTACGATATAGATCGAATAGGTTTTGAGGCCCCCTAGATGCACGAGGCGAGCGCCTCTAACACCTGTGCGAAAAATCGCCACTGTATATACCAGTCCTCTGCTACGACCTTTCTCAAACTGATTCTCTATCTGTTTATGTCGCATGTTTTTCACGTACAGATAGACATAACCATCTGTTATAAGCACTGTATCGGGGAACATCGTTGTATACTGCTGATACTAATCCTATTGAGAGTCTGATATTATCTGCAGCTCAACTGTGTAGAGATTATTTCAATTATCATTGAAAATTTGTATTTCTTCCTAGAACCCAAAACTATTTCTAAGAAAATATTATTTCTTACTTCAGAGACTGCATTTATGCATTGGTTCCTTGAACCATTACAGTTTTGCTGATTTGCTATTAAGCATTATTCAATATGTGACCAAATCTAAATGCTTAAATTCCAGTGCTTTTGGTAAATCTTATACCAATTCTGAGGTGAATTTTAATAAATGCTATGAGACAAGAATCCACTATTATGTGTTACAAACCTTTGATATATCCTATATTAACAAGCTTAAGGACAGTTCTTCCAAAAATAATAGCAGTCTCAGGCATTGAATTATTTCCAAATTCCACCATCACATACTATATAATGTGTTTTATAGCAATATCTTGGATGTGTGTGCGTGTGCTGTAATTTGTAAAGTATAATTTTTTTATATAATTCAGATTTATCTACACGTTTTTATTTTCATTCTGAACTTGAATGGATAATTATAAAACTGTAAACAAGATATTTATTTTCCAAGTAGTATGGTATACATGAATGAGATATATAATTTAATTTTTAAAATTTTGTATAAAGAATAAAGTGTCATTTTTATGCTTATAAAATTCCCTTTATATTTAGTACGAAAAGACCCAAAACTGTTTTTGAATAGCACAAAAGGGAACCTGACTAATTTCGAATATGTGGTAGATTTTCCTCCCTATTCTTTCGATTTTACCAAGTTTGTAAAAAACTATCTGTAGAAAATAATTCAACAATTTTGTACTTCGTACCAAGGCCCATTTTCGTAAAATTGATTGAAAAAATGTTGATTGCTTTTACCTTCTCGTATACGTAGTATACAAAGAGAAAGTACTGTAATCATTGATTGTAAATTCGAATTTTGATATATCTCCTCGTTTTACATTTCGTGTTTCTGAATACGGTAACTCCTAAACGCAACCCTAATTGTAGATAAGGATCCAATTTTCGTTTAAATAGGCTCAAAAAACTCTAATACCCTGTCTAAACTCTAATATACCTTTCTTTTCGATAAAAAAGTTATAAATAAAGAATTAAATTTAATTTTGAAAATTTGGCCACGGGATGCTCTATGACCGGTACTATAGTATAAAAGTTTCAAATTTTGTTAATCTAGGTGAATTAATTTTCTGTTTATTATAATAAAAGATAATATCTTGCGTGCTAAATAACGGTATATGTATACGTTATTTCTTCTAACATTTAGTCTAAACGTAAACTTTATTTTGAGAATTATTAACTCGTGCTCTTAACAAGCATATAGTACAAGTTTCAGTAAAAAAGGTTTGTAGTATTAGTTAATTTAAAACATTATTCAGGGGATAAGAAGGTTATTTCTAATCCTTCATATGTATTAATTATTACAGGCGGTTTTATAGAATACAGATTATTATGCGACTATCCATATAATAAGTATTTATGTGCATACAAAACGGATTAATCCAGTTAAACACTGTTTATATTTGTGATCGTTTCTCAATTTTCTACCTTTTACGGAGTACTAAATCAAGAAGCAATATGAAAACTTTTATTGCGACATCAAAAATTAGTAAAAAATAATTATATATATATATAATTATTTTTTACTAATTTTTGATGTCTTTTTTAATTATATTTAATTAATTTTTAATATATGTATATTAAAATTTGAATATATGAATATTTGATTAATTTTTGAATATATGTATATATATATATATATATAATGGCATTGTTTTTAATCCTTAAAATTTAGTAAATTAATTTTAAATTCATAGAATAATATGCTGACGAGTAAATAAAGTGAAGTCACGGATATAAAAAAACTACTAATATAAAATACAGCCAGCAGCTAAAATACAAATATTAATAAACGGCAAAAAATTTAAATCACAAAGATCTTAAAAATCATCAACTTTTATGCAGCTTCAATAATGTTCACTTTATTAGATATTCAAAACATGAAAAATAGGTATACGCGCCTAACCGGTGTGTATTTTTGTCATTTGGTGTTGTTGACACGAGCAATGTGCAGAAAATAGATCCCAACTGCCCATCTTGAAGACCTGAAGTGTTAATTTATCACACAACAGGTGGGCTCTCCGAAGGCAGTAAGGGCTAGTTTGAATAGGATCCTAGCTGAATAGAACGGATTCTTGTGGTTAGTCCCTTCGAGGGGTTGCTGATTACCCATGGATCAGAGGGGGGAAGAGACTGAATCCGCTGCGCTTTTGGAACATGTTCTGTTCGGAGGAGCGCGCACTTTTAAAACAGATAAGGGGTCTTCGAACAATCGCTTTTCGAATCGCTTTACAAGGGAGACCGAACCACTCAGAGGGTTAATTGAAGCTTCGATAAATTTATCTTCAGTTATACATTGAATGATGCTCGAAATTCAAAATTTATGTGAACTATGGTCCAGATTGAATTCGGTATTGAAAGTTGTGACTTAATATTTATGTTCGATATATTTGTTTTAATGTTGTACAAAATGTTTCTTCACGAGTTGTTGCTGAAATACTTAACATTACATTACATCATCTGCATCCCCATGTTTAGAGCCATTTGGCTCTTTTTCGGTTTGGATGGATGGAGGTGAATTTTATTTTTTAAGAAAGGACAAAAACAAGTAACAGATACAAAAACAAATAAAAATGAAAAAGAAACATACACTGGACAGAACAACATAAAAAACAATACAAAATAGAAAAAATACGTAGAGGGAAAAAATCAGCCGTAGTGTGTGTCAGTCTGGGTGGATGAGTGCTCAATTATTATCCTCTACAATGAGATTGTCCTCATCACATATGAAACGCATTAGGAGTCGAAGTCGGGTTCTTGTTAAGTTGTTCGTGAGAATATTTTTCAACCACTGTAATTTAAGTGACACTGTTGGAGTTTGGAAATGCTAGGAGAGGGTAAACCGACATTTTGTGGCATAGTGAATTGGATCTCCTTTTCGTCCGCACGAGCTGTTGTCATGTGCCCGAAGATTGAAACGATGAAGGTATGAAGGGAAAGGTCCGTGTCCTGTAACGAACATTCTCTCTTCTCTATTCCATCCTACTGGCTTGTTTGAGACCCTAGGCACTATATCGTGTGTACCGCGGCCAGTTTTTCCGTTATCCCAGTTGTCTTGCCAGATGCTTAAAGCAACTGACTTAATCTCAGATTTCAGGTAGGAAAGTGGTTAGGTAGAAGGAAAGGGTCCCCTTTTGTGATGGCTTCTTTGGTTAATTGGTCTGCGCATTCGTTGCCTAAATAACCGACGTGGGCTTTAAGCCATCTCAGGTGAATGTGTTTATGGGAGAGCAAAAGGGTTTGAATTTCTCAGACGATACTATAGTGGGATTTAGGATCAAGTATGGCCATCAAACTTGACAAACTGTCTGTCCAAATTTTGATTGGTCTATGAAGGGAAGAAGCTGCTTCAATGGCCATTCTGATTGCCAGGATTTCAGCTTGGAAATCCGAATTGCTGCGATGAAGTTTACCTAGACATGAGGCTATTATTCCATAGTTTTCGAGAATGGAATATGCGCTACCAGTGCCTTCGTCCGTTTTAGATCCATCAGTATATATAGCCTTGGCTCCTGAGTCTATGTGATTTTCTGCAAATGAAATTTGATTGTGGAGAAGAAGAAAATAAGGGGGGTGAATATGAATTCCACTGCTTTTGCTCTAGTAATCTATTGGGCTGAATATAACGGTGAAAAAGTTGGATGAAGATCTTGTTCGAGCAACTCGGGCATAAGTTGCTTCTTGTTGGATTTGTAGGTGGAGGGGGTCGAAGACCGGTGACCACTCGGAGAGCAGCGGTTGGAGTTGTCCTGTATGCACCAGTAATATAAAGAAGAAACAGACGTTGAATGGAGTCCAGCTTTTTCTGGAGTCGGGATGTCATATTATGTCCCCAGGCAGCTGCTCCATGGCATAGTGTTATTTCTATAACTTTTTTATACAATAGCCTTCTGATGTTTTTGTTGATGCCCCAAGTTTTTCCTCCGATTCTGCAGAGTTGTCGGTATTGATCCATGGCTCTTTTGGCCTGCTCTATTACATGTGGTAGCCAGCTTAATTTATGATCTATTGTAACGCCTAGATATTTTAAATGGTTTTTACGGCTAATTGATTGGTTCCCCCATTTAATCGTTGGTCCTCTTACAAGCTTGCTGTAAAGGACATAGCTTGATTTTCCCATTGAGACGTACAGTTTATTTTTGTCTGCCCACACTTTAAACTTGTCCAGTGCTAATTTGCTGAGCTTTCTGAGCCCTTCTCTGGCGTTGTCTGTGACGATGAACGCAAAATAATCGGCAAATGCTTGTAGATGAACTCCTTGAGGCCACTGTACCGATAGTATTTCGTCTGCCACGATGTTCCGAAATGCTGGCCCGCTACATGAACCCCGTGGACATCCCTGAGTCTGTTCCCAGAGGACCGGCCTTACGCTGGTTTGCATCGCCACTTTTCTATTTCTTAATGTGTCAAGAAGCGTTTCGCTAATGTTGGAGAAGAGAGAGAGGGAAGCAAATCTATCTCTCTTGGAAGAGTATTGTAGACTGCCAAATGCACCCGAGATGTCTAAAGATATCAACACAGCGTGTTTTTCCTGCCTTGGACCTTGTTCTAGGAGAGATGTGACATGCAGGAGTGCGTCGTCAGATGACTTTTCTGCTCTAAATTCGTACTGCAGTGGATGTTGGAGTTTTTTCCTTTTTTGGAAGTTAAATCCTTGAAGAAGGCGTTTCTCTAGCAATTTGCCAAGTGTGGGGAGCAAAGATATTGGTCTGTAAGATTTAATATTCTGTTCCTCTTTGCCCGTTGCTGAAATACTAGTTACTATAATCAGTAGCTGACTGGCCAGGTTGCCAGATTGCCCGATGGCAAGCGGGCCCCCTTAAACATAATCTGATATGGGGCCCCAGGATATGTGTATGTGAAATAGAGAGCAAGGGAAGATTTTTTTCTAGAAATATTCCTGCGTCTTTTCTAAAGCAAACAAAATAGCAAGTAGTTTTATGTTCCTCACACATCCTCTTCTCTGCAAGGGCGACCTCTTCTGTGTAATGACCACTCATATCACCTCCGGCAAGACGGGAAAGATGAGCAGGAAGGGTGTGGTCCTTGGAAATAATAAACATCCTAAATAACATCCTTTTCTGTTGTCAGTGCTTTTTATAGTAGTAAAACTGACGGACAAGCGAACAAAGAAAATAGTCTTCTTCGGACCACTGACACTGTTACAAGGGAAAGGGGAATCATGTAATTTGATAAAATGGCATCGGTGAAAAGGGGACACTCGACTTTTCCTTGGGGGGTGGGGGTCTATGGAAGTGCTTCTTTGGTTTTATTAACAAGGTTGTTAGAACGGTAAAGGGCCCTTTCTTTCGTGACAAATAATTTGGGTGTCGGGAGTGATATAGCTGTTTTCAGTCAACAAAGAGAGAGAGAACATGCGTATGTTATAAAAGGAGGGGAAAAACTTAGAGAGGTGAACTCAAATGTTCTCTATCTTTACATTGCTTTTCTAGTATTAAATACTGACAGTCTTCGGCGAATAGCTAAATAATTCATCATATTAACTGTATTTATTAAATTATGCCAGCCAACTTCAAATTCACCAACTTATTTAATTTTTGGTAAGCTGAAGACATTAATCTTTACAAAAGACCAAGAAATAAGTTAAAAAATTGAAAAACAGTGATCAGAGAATTTATTAATATTTGAACTAAATTTTGATGTAGTACGTTTCGCATCTGATGAAATTAATGACTTAGGTTTCTACATTTAGCAAATAAAAAAGGCTAAAAATCTTGAGAGTCAATGAAGTTATTTTTTAAATTTTGGTCAAGTATAATTCTAATTTTAATTGCAATTATTACACTTTATTAAGCAAATTATGGAGTGAATATTGAACCTAATTAAACACAAAATGAATAATATAATCTTCAGGAAAAACTTTTTTTTCGTAACAGGAAAGATAAGTTTTAAGATCATTGCTAAAAATTAAATCTATCATAATAATATTGTAAATATGTCTAAAAAGTAAATTTATTTGAAGTAATGAGGAAAGAAAAAAATGGGACTAAAAAACTGATGAAATGGAATGCAATTTATTGCATTAAAGAAAGTTTTTATATCGTAAGATGAAAATAAAATTTTATATCATGCTTCTTCTTTATCAGAAGACAAATATAATATTTATCGATTTGAAGCAATGAGAGTTGATTGACTTTTATTACAATATTTCAAAGTATTGTTAAATATTATGCTTAAAAATATTTTTTTAAATTGCAGAATTAAGGAAAAAATTACACAGCAACTAAGGCTTCATATTGAAAGATAAAAATTTTGAAATTTAATAATGTTTAAAAATTATGATTATGTGATAATATTTTTTGGGTTATAGTTGAAAAAATTCCCAATTCTTGCTTAATTTTTCATTAATTAAAATTTAAAAACTTTCCGAGATGCATATTCCTACGCTCCTATAATGTGCTTGTACTAAATTTGGTGGCTCTAGTTTCAACGAAGTGTAGAACATCAACAGACAGACAACATCCTACAGAAACATTCTCTTTTATTATTTGCTAACATTTGCATACAAAAGTATGGTCAGAAGTAAAACAAAGAAATAAGACTATGGTACTTGGTATTAGATTTTATTGCTTAAAAAATAAAATGCAGCTATAATTTATAACTTTTGTCTTTTCAACTATCTTGTTTGAAATTGATTTAATACAAAAGTTTAGTTCTTTAAATGTAAAGAGGAATTGTGCGTCTTTTATAAAAATCTACAGTTTTTGTCCAAACTTGATGAAACTTCTCACATGTGCTCTTCAAAACAAAAGGAGAATCACTGTTAACTTTTCAAATACCTGAAGTTAATTAAAATTTTAATTATTAAAAATTGAGCAATATTTTGTTATTTTCCCCGTGATATCTTTCAAAACTCATTTCAGAAGAATGATTTTTTCATTATTTCAGAAACTCAAAAGATTATCTTTGTAATGATTTAAATTTAATGAAAAATTACGAAAATATTTTTACTACAAATCGCTAAACTAAATCATTAAGGGATTCGTAAACAACGCGTGTGAGGGATTATAATCCCAATGCTAAGAATAACCGCTTAATAACTAATAAATACTAATTGCTCATGAGTCTTTCTCTTCATTAGAATTTAATTGGAATAATATCATTATTTAGATTTAGTTTAGCTGAGATTCCCGATTATGGTTAAGTTGGGTTTCGATATTATGCCGCCCATTGTGCTGGTTTTTACTCTTTTAATCAGGATGTTCGTTTTTCTGTTCTTAATAGGCCTGCATCGATTGAAAATATGTTAAAAGAACTTTATCTGTAAGAAGTGAAATCCATTTTTCAAATATCACGGCATATTTGTAATAATATTAGTTTTCGTAATGAATTATCTAATGATATTAGTGAATTCTATTTTTCAAAGCTAAAGATAAAGAAAAGATTTAGAAATTCATTGTCTGATGAACTTGGAATTCTCTGTATATTGCTATCTATTGGAAAGGAATTGTTAGATGATTTGGATGTAGAAGTAATTATTGACATACCATCGAGTAAACTCAACAGCTGACTAGATATTTAGCAAACAAAAGCGCTTACTGAGTTCTGTACTTTTGAGATGTTAATCTTTTAAATTAAGAATTATTATTTAAAATTGTTGAAATTGGTACATGGTTAGCTCTATAATTTCAGTTTGGTTAAAAAATTCTCAAAATAACAGTACAGTTCCAAAATTACAGTAAGCTATACACCCACCAAAAATGATTTAAAATTCAATCATAAATTTGTTTTTATATTTCTTACTTTCAATAATATGTGTTATACATGTATTCTATAAGTAGTATTTTGACTAGCGAAGTGATGTCATGTTTACACTGAACCGTTCGAGTGGAAACAGTTTGTCAGTAATTTACTGACTTGTCTAATACAGACTGTTTGTCTGTAACTTGTTTTGTCACGATCAAACGTGTTGTTCGATTTTCATTGAATTTGGCATGAATGCTCTTTGATGTCGGCGAAAACGACCGTAAGTGCAAAGAATTTTTTATTTTTTTGTTCCGTTTCAAGATGATGGACGCTTAAATAGTTGCGTTTCATGTAATGTTAAGTGTTTTTCCAACGATTGTAGAACGAAACTCCGTTCATAATGCCTCCAAAGATACCTCCAATAACAACAAATTACATCTCATTGTGATTTTGTTAATATTGATAAAAACAGACGTTTAATTAATAGCGTTAAAAGCAAACTTGCGCAAATAATTTCAAATCGGAAAATAAATGGCTAAACTTTTAAAGACAGAAATGAAGAGCAGACTTTTTTTCGTAGGGGGGGGGGGGCGGGCGAGGTCTTCTGTTCACAAAACTACTAGTAAATATAACAGATTTTTAGATAATAAAAATATATAATAATTTATATAGTATAGAATGTCCATTTATTGATTTTAATTGATTATATTTATAATAAACAAAATTTAAAAATATTTGTATAGAAAAGGTATCATTTTGGATATGAGTGGGCTCGCATTGACTACTATCAACCGCTATTTTCAGACCCAGTCCGCCACTGAATAAAATAATCAATGAATCCAATTAAGTAGAGATTTTGTATAAAAAATGCAAACAAAAGGGCAATGAAAGAAATTCGTATGTATAGGGAAAAAAGTGTCTCGTTAACTGAAAAATTCCGATATAAACTATTGTCAACAGACTGGTGTAAAATTAGAACCTTGGAGATTTCATGGCAAAACAATTAA
>BGPR01032624.1:0-12866 GCA_013235015.1 Araneus ventricosus | reverse complement strand
TTTTTTTTCTAGTTGTGTGTGTCCGAATTTGGATTCTGTATAAGTTCGGTTTAATATTTGTCAGCCTGGATTGAAATTGTATTATGTTTCAAGTGTTTTCCCTGTAATACACTTATGTTATATAAGATTTTATTTCAATGCATCAATGTTTTAATCGAATTGTTAAATAAAATAGATTTTGTTGCCCAATCTCTTTCAATACCCCATTCAAACATAGAAAAATTTGAGAAGCCGGGGGTGATAAGAAAAGAGGGGGGTTGTTTATTTCGTTATATAACATTGAATTGAAAAAAAATAACTAAGGTTTAGGTGTGATTTTTTAAAACTATAGCAGTTTTTTTTCTAGATGAGTTTTCTATATTACACTACTTAGAATTTCTTTTAAATTCATCAGAATGAAATAAATTCCGAAAAAAAACAATTATTTTTTCAAATAATTATTATTCAATTTATTTTTTGCTCACTTTGAACAAACATTGAAACAAATGTTAAAGAAAAGGGATGAAAATTTTATTTTTTATGTTTTAAAATATTGTATTTTTGTTAGAGAAAATTTTGGTTTACATGGAAACGTAAAGAATAATATCAACTAAATTTAACGTTTCAGTGATCTTAACAGACTTTTAGTTATCTTATTAAGAGTCTGATAACATCTGCAGTTTAATTTCATTTCAATAATCAGTGAAAATGTTTATTTCTTTTTTAAAATGTAAGAACACAAAACCATTTCTAAGAAAATATCAATGCTTACTTCAATGATTCTGTATTTATGCACTAGTTCCTTGAGCGTTATAGTTTTGCTGATATGCATTCTTCATTAAGTGATCAAATCTAAATGCCTGAATTACATTGCTTTTGGTAGCTCTTATGCCAATTGCGAGCTGAATTTTAATAAATGCTATGAGACAAGAATCCACTAATATGTGTTAAAACTTATGATGCATCCCGACACGTTATTAACGAGTTTGAAGACAGTACTTCTAATAATAATAGTAGTCTCAGGCATTGAATTATTTCCAAACTCCACCGTCACATGCTAGACAGTGTGTTTTATCACAATATCTTGTGTGTGTGCTGTGATTTGTAAAGTATAATTTTTTTAAATAAAATTCTGATTTATATACAGGTTGTTATTTTCATTCTGAACTTTAATGGATAATAATGAGACTCTTATTTATTTTCCAAGCTGTATGATATATTTGAATTAGATCTATAATTTTATTTTTTAAGAAAAACAGTAAAGTGTAAGTTTTATGTTAGTTAAATTTCCTTTATATTTGGTATGAAAAGGCCCAAAAATGTTTTTGAATATCACACCGATAACGTCCAAGACATTTATAAATTGTGAAAAAGCACCTGATTAATTTCGAATAGGTGTTAAATTTTTCTCCTTATGCTTTGATTTTGCGAAGTTTGCAAAAGATTGTCTGTAGAAAAAAAAATTCAATAACACTTTACTTCGTAGCTAGCGCATTTTTGTAAAATTGATAGAAAAAAAGTTTGATCGTTTTTACTTTCTAGTACACGAAGTATACAAAGAGAAAGTATTATAATCGTCGATCGTAAATTTCAACACGAGATTTTGATTAATCTCCACGTTTTAGACCTCCCTGAGTCCGAAGAACACAATTTTGGAATTTTGTTTGTGAACACGGTAACTCAAAAACGGTTAAAGCTAGAAAGGCGAAATCTGGTGTATGGACTTTATACAAAATTAGTATATATCAATCAATTTTTGGATAAAGTCCGTAAACGGGAAATTTGTCTGTTAGGGTTCATATGAACACGATAACTCAAAACTCAACAGCTAGATAGATAAAATTTGGTACACAGTTTCAAAAATTAGGAATGTAAGCCCGTATTAAGTTTTGGACGAAATCCCTTGAAACGTTGACTGTCGGTCGGTTTTTGTAATCGCATGCTTGTGAACACTATAATTCCCAAACGCAACGACTTAGATAAATGAAATTTGGTATGTGGTCTTTTAACCTTAATTGCCCAATTTTCGTTTCAATCGTGTAAAAAAACTCTAATGCTCCTGAAACTCAATATGCCATTACTTTTCGATAAAAAAATTATAAATAAAGAATTAAATTTAATTTTGAAAAATTCGCGACCGGATGCTCTTCCTGGACTATAGCATCAAAGTTTCAAATTTCAGGTGAATTAAATTTCCGTTTATTATAATATAAGATAATCTCTTGCGTACTAAATAAAGGTTATATGAATAAGCTATTTCTTCCGACATTTAGTGCATTGGTTTTCTAAATGCAATCTTTAGTTTGAGGATTATTAATTCGCCCTCTTAAAAAGCATATATAACTAGTTTCAGTACAAAAGGCTTGAAGTATATTGCTTTATTTAAAACATTATTCAGGGGTTAAGAAGGTTATTTATAATCCTTCATTTGTATTAATTATTACTGGCTATTTTGGAATATAGATTATTATGTGACTATCTATTTAATAAATGTTTAATTGCATACAAAACGGATTACGCCAATTAAACTCCGTTTCTATTTGTGATCGGCTCTTTTTTTTTACTTTTTGCCGAATACTAAATCAAGAAACAATATGAAAAGTTTTATAGTGCCATCAGAGATTAGTAAAATATATATAAATGGCATTGTAGTTAAACCTTAAAATTAAGGAAATAATTTTTACATTCGTAGACTAATATGCTGACGTGTAGACTGAAAATAAATTGAAATCAAGAATATAAAAAAGACAACTAATAATATGAAGTACAGCCAATATTTAAAATACAACTATTAATAAACATCAAATAAATTGAAGTCACAGAGACATCTAAAGAATATCAACTTTCTTGCAACTTCAATGATGTTCATATTTTTAGAAACTCACGACATGAAAAATAAGTAATATAGCCTTCAATTTTTTGGCCCAACGGTCTGGCATTTGTCTAGTCTAACGGTGTTTATTTTTGTCATGGACACGGGCAATATGCAGAAAGAGGGCTCTCGAAGACATAAAGTGTAATTTTGTCACACGACAGGTGTTATCTCCGAAAGCAGTAAAACCTAGTTTGAATAGGTTAAAAGTTGAATAGAGCGGATTCTTGCGGTTAGTGCGCCCCTCCAAGGGGGTTGCTGACTGTCCACAGCTCAGAGGGGGGAAGAGACTTGATCTGCTGCGCTTTTGGGAAAATCTTCTGTTGGGAGGAAGACACTTTCAAAATAGATAAAGGTTCTACAGCCGCTCGCTTTTCGAATCGCTTTAGAAAGAAGACCGAACCACTCAGAGGGTTAAATTAATAAACTCAATTAGTTTTTTTAGTGCTTTTAATTAAATAAATCCAAAGTCTAATCCTCTATCTAAAATTTAATAAGCAATAATTCACTTCAAAACTTTTTTTGGTAAAAATATATTATGCGATTATCTGTGTGTTTGCTTAAATATTAATTAATTGTTTGAATTTCTAAATATGTAGCACAAAATTTTTGTTTCCTTTCTCAAAATGTAATATGTTTCGTTTTCTGAGATTCTGCCCCAGACGTCTTAATAAGAAGTGAAAGTTCGTAGCGCCTGGCAGACCTGTTTCACGGGGATCATTTCCCTTTGTGGACAATTGCAGAGTGACGTTCACACATTTTTGTGGTTAAATGACGCATCCCTGAACGTGATGTGGAAAGTTCTAGAAGTCCTGTGAATGACGTCAAATTCTGGTCATTGGAGCAGCTGGACCAATCAGCGGTGTGATAAAAAATCACGTGACTTCCGTATGATCACGAGAGCGGGCTTTTTGTTGGGGAAAAAGGATACTTCTTCTTGGCGGGTGCAGAGGTGGTGAGGAGTTTTTTCGAAAATAGTGGACGAATTGGTCTTGTCAGAGAGTTGGAAGGCCCCTGGTAATTTGGCCATTTTGGATGATGAAGGTGGCATATAGTCCAGGCAATCCGAGCGGTGATGTGCGCTACATTATTGATGACCAGCAAATTTTGACTGCAGTGCTGAAGTGATGAGTACGCATTTCAATTAGTTTTTTCTTTGTAACTTATGAGTGCTAGGACAACATTTCATTTGACGAGAGGAAATTTTTCTTAAAAAACTCTGAACTCTTGCTGTAGCGTGCTTACGTATCAGCGAATGCATGGATATTATTTCAGGTGTTTGCGCATGTGAGTAAATCGCGAAACAACGATCTTTTAATGACTACATGATGAAACTCTAGCTACTGTATGGATTTACGGTTATGTTTAGAGACACTCTTTTAGAATTTCCAGTGTAACTTTAGAATCATAATTAGTGCATTAATTATTTTTATGTACTGTAGATGTTGTGTCAAAATAAACCAAACGAGTTTAATCTTTAGAATGAATGCATTCAATTTACAAATTTTTATTTTATTGTATTAACTATGTTCAATCAGGAATTGCATATCGATAAATATCTATTTAAAGTTCTAATGGTTTGAGTGTTGCATTTTTACAGTTTAGAGCATTTGAGCAAGGCACTGACCAGATAATATGATAGTAACTTTGTGCTTGGAGTTATTGCATTGAATGTTTACGGTTAATTGTGAATCTATAATACCACGTTAATTCTTAATCATTTATGGTTATTCAAAAGCAAAATTTATTTTAATCTAAGACCATACGACACTTAGGAATTTAATGTTTCAACAACACAGCAATAGCTTTTTTTTATTTTTCGAACAACGTTAAAGATTTCTCTTCCAAAATTTCCGTTCTCTCTTCTGAGTGAGAAGAGTTGGACAGTGATTCGTCTTTAGTTGGTAAACGTGAAAGATCAACAGTAACTGCAGCAGCATCATACTTCCTCCCAAAGATTTAGATATTGCATTAATCCAACCTAACTAACATTGCGTCCCTCACTAATTCTTTAGACCAGAGAACGTTCCATATTCTAGGCAAATTCTGAGTTTCGTGGGTTCAACTCTCCAATAATGAAATCAAATACTCCTTCGGCAATTAGCTATGAAGTCGAGTTTCGACTGCATAGTCTTTCTAGGCCAATTTTTACTATCTTCAAGCCTGCTACAATTGCAGTCAGAGTTTCAAATTCTACATTAACCAAAATTTGTTGTTCTTTAATATCAATTAATGCTTTTGAAATTGCTGATTTTTTCTAAAATTCTTTCAAGCATTGCCAACAAACTATTCCAGCGTGTTTTGGTGTCTAAACAAACCATCCTTTCACAGTCAAACTCTGTTTTAACATAACTGTTTGTTCCTGGGAATTCCAGAAACCAAATATAATTCCAAGTTATACAAAAAGTATGAAAATATTACAATTTCTCGAGAACCCGGGTTCTCGATTTCCCGGAAAACTAATTTTCTCGAAATAGTGAGTGTCATTAAGAAAACTTTACGATTTTAATTCTTAAATACAATTTCTCAAGAAGCCGGTTTTCCGGAAAACTAATTTTTCTGAAAATAATGAGTGTCATTAAGAAAACTTTACGATTTTTATTCTTAAATACAAAAGTTTTCTTGCTTTTTATACTAACATTAAGAAACGGCTTTCTAATATTGAAAATTCAGTAAAAGTTTTCATTCGAATGTCAAAATCAAATTACTAAATTTAGTTCATTGACAATGACAATGAGTCATCAAAATATTTTGAGTAAATTTAGTTAAATAGTTACATTTAGTTTTTAAAAAAAAATGCAGGGAAAATTTCAATGAAATGATTTAAGTATTTATTAGTATTTATTATTTAAAAAGCCATAATCAATTTGTATATGGTGCCTATTTTCACTGACGAAATACCATTTTAAATGGTAGGAAAAAGTGGTATGAGTAATATTTTTCCATAATTATAACTAAATCAATTTTAAAGATACAGGGGTATACAGTATATTGCAATGATTTTGTAATAGGAAAGAAAAATATTTCTAATTGACCAATTTCATCCGAGGGGGCACACAAAAATTTAAAAAGTGTAACTCTTTTTAAAAAAATTAATGGCACGAATATTCCATTAACACAATTTTATTTCTTGCGAGATTATGAACACTTTTACAATTTACGGTACGTACTTATCTCCAACCTATAAAAAAATGCTCATTTCAACATTTTTGGGACACTCTGTATTTCATAATTCATTATTACTCTCATTATAGGATTTTGAAATTCAAGTTTTCTCAAATAAATTACCGGAATTAAATAAATCAAGCGATTAATCGTTCTGAAAATATCAAAATATTGGATTTTTATATCGAGAATACAAAACTATACAAAATTTCAAAACTCTAGCACCCCAGGAAAATCGATCACAAAATATTAATTTTAAGAAACATGAAACAAGTAAAGCTAAATAAAAGAGAGTGAAAAGGATTTTCATAACTATTTTTGATTAAAAATATTGAAGAATCTTACAGAAGAAGGCAGTTTTAGTTTAGTTTTGCACGAGAGCTATTTTAGGTCGGACCTCGTAATTCTGAATCGCGGTCAGATGACGAGGATGACTTCTTTCCGGCTCCCCCTCTCCATACTTCCGCACCACACCAATGGGAGGACATTTGGCCCCCTACGTATGATTAACCATGCAAGAGGTTCGCATACGCGGCGGCTCTTCAGTGGAATCAGGTCTCGGGCCTGGCCCCAAGACCGAGACCTTACCACTAGGCCATGGGCCCCAGAAGAAGGTAGCGTGGAAGCTTCTGCGACCCACTACTGATCTCCGCATCCACACGGTATAAGTAACCCTGGTACAGAATGTCTGATTTTCTTTAATAAATTTCTTTTTATATAATTTGAGTTTTACCTGTAAACAGCAATACTTTCTTAATTCTGAGATCAAATTGAAAGCTTTTAAGCAATTTCTCAACACATCAATAAAATTATTTATGTTTATCTGTTTATTTAAAGGATAAATAAATTAACAGATACAAAATAAAGGAAGGAAAAAATTCTGGAATGGTTTGAAATTTTTAACAGTAACGGAAATAGAAATTATCCTTAAATGTATCAACTATTTGTATAGATTATTTTGTGATATAATCATCGTTTGCTCTTATAAAGTTGCACACAAATCTTCTAAAGAATAAAATATTTTTAGAAATTAAATAACATGAAAGTGGAAGACGAACTCTTTAATTAATCGAATATTTTTTTAAAAAATAGATATTGAAAGCTCTCATTGTTTTGTTATGATAATGAAAATTCCGGAAATAAATCGCTCTAATTGAATTTGTCTCTTCACCCAGGTAGAGTAAACTCTTCTTTATAACGGAATAAATCTAAAATAAAACGTATATTTCTTGACGCTCAATTTTGTTTCTATTCAGAAGGATTTAGGTATAAAATGTTGTTTTGAAATCCATGACGTTAGTGATTTCGTCACAATATATTTGCATAACAATCACGTTGAAAAGTTAAAAATTCATTTAATTAGAAGGCAATTTGTTTGGTGAAAAAAGTTATTCAGACGATAAGATGACCAAAATTTAAACTAGTGTACAAAATTAATTTACATGCTTCAAAAAATTTAATAATAAAAGTTTATGAAAGCACATTTTGACTGGTTTACTAAAAAGTCTAATTTTTTTATTTTAATTATCTTTTACTGTTTAGTTATTCATCATTCTAAATACAATGGAATCTTGGAATATATTTTCCAAGGAATATATTATTCTAACTTTTTTAATTTCAAAACTCTAGTACATCTGGGAGTGAGTTAAAAAATCGATTACAAAGTTCCTTCTTTACAAACATAAAACAAGTCAAGATAAATAAAAATGTTTAAATAAAATTATCAGGCCTTTGAGTCGCACTAAATTAAAACACTTATTATAATAAAGAGCTAAAAAAATCCGGAAAAAAAAACATTTTGGTTATGGAAGTATTCCTGTGAATAACTTAATGATTGAAAAAATATCTTCCTAAGTTAGTGTACTTTGTCTGTTATCATGACTTTTCTATCTGTATTCGTTATTTAAGAATTAATGACGTCATTTCTTCGTCTTATGGTACTCTTTATATGCAGGATGATTCAAAAGTTCAATGAAACGAATGAAGATATAAACATGCCGTCTGCGCAGATGAAAGAGGATGAAAATACAACAGAATTTTTTGCAGCGAAACCAGGATTTTGTATAGTATAATTTAGAATTTAAACCTCCAGAGAAATCTGCATTTGGTGGAGAGATGCATTACATAGAATAGGAAATTGGGCGCAGTAACTGTTTACAAATGTTCAGTGTGCTCTCCGTTCAGGAGATCATTATTTCCGACGAGGAACCACACTTTTTCGAGGTATTACGCACCATTTCTTATTGAATAACAGAACAGGAGCAAGAGTAATGTTGCTTAATACAACAGGCATGCAAAAAATGTGGTTCTTCGTTGGACAGATCAACTCCGGAATAGAGGACGATACACTAAGAATTTGTAAGTTAGTACTCTAAACAATTTGTTATTCTATCTAATGCATCGATCCACCAACTGTAAAACCATCTGATGATGCAAATTGTAAGCTATTTTGAAATATATTCTGCTTTCGTGACAAAAAATCGGGTTTAATTTACATTTTTTTTCTGTGTAAACATCATATTTCTATCTTTATTCCTCTGCGAATTATTAAGTTTCAACACTTCTCCGGATATCTGAATCACCCTGTATGTTACTTTAGAGGAAAATTTGAAAGATAATTCAAAAATCAGAATAATTTTGTAATTGAAATATTATTCTTTAGCTGGATAGAAAAGAGGGCAGATTAATATCAAAATACTCTGGTGTGCAAAAATTAAGGATCTTTTCGGAAAATACGAGAAATATGCAATTTATACGAAAACTATGACTCAAGATTAGTTGCGGAGAATCGTGTAACATACAATAGAGTATCATATACATTTTATAGTGAAGATTCAGTCACGAGGGCAATTAGGGGGGGCGACCAGAAAGTGATGAAGACGGGAAGGAATATCGACTCATCCAGTTTTACAGAAAGCTGATAACGATATGAAACTTTCATTAGAGGTTATGTTTCATGTGCATAATATTTACATACATTTTCGTAAACATAGCTCAAATATTCGGGAAGATATAAAGGTTTCTTTAAAAAATCCCCAAATTCTCCCGCATGTTTTTTGCTTATAACATACAGAGTTTTCATTCAAATTATACGAAACTTACAGAACACTCGACAATATGTTAGAAATATCGTATTAAAATTTGAAGTAAATGCGTTGAATATTAGAGGAAATATGAGTATTTGTACTAAATACTTTTTTTACTGCCCATGTCCGATACATAGCGTCATTTTTCTTTCATTACTTCAAAGCCAGATATATATAGCAACTTACAAAAAAATTCCAGATGAATACCGTTACATTTCAGAAAGAGGTTGGCATTTCAGTGAGGTGAATATAAATTTCTCTTTGAGATAAGCTAAATGATGAGGGTTCTTGCTCAAACTGATATTTTCGAAACATGAATCTTCGAAAAGTAGCACTGAATTTTAGGAAAGTTTAATATACTAAATACACATGCATACTTATAAACTAAATACTTTATTTAAATTGCATTTCGCCTATAAACATACGGAGATTCATGTTTCGAAAGTATCAATTTGTACAAGAACCCTCATCACTTAGCTTCTCTAAAAAAGAAATTTAAATTAACTTCACTGAAATGCCAACCTCTTTCTGAATTTTAACGGTATTCATCTGGAATTTTTATATAAGTTGCACTATATATCTGCCTTTGAAGTGATGAAAGAAAAATGACGCAGTCTCGCACATGCGCAATAAAAAATATTTAGTTCAAATACTCATATTTCCTCTAATATTCAACGTATTTACGTAAAAGTTTAATGCAATACTTCTGCACCATCTTATCAAGTGCTCTGTAAGTTTCGTATAATTTGGATGAAAACTCGGCATGTTATAAGCAAAAAACATGCGGGAAAAATTTGGGATTTTTTAAAGAAACTTTTATATCTTCCCGAATATTTGTGCTATTTTTACGAAAATGCATGCAAATATTATGCACATCAAACATAACCACTAATGAAAGTTTCATATCGTTATCAGTTTTTTTTCAAAACTGATGAATTGAAATCCCGTTCCGTCTTCATCACTTTCTGGCCGTACTCCTAATGCCCTCGTGACCGAATCTTCACTGTAAAATGTGAGTGATACTAGATTGTATGTCCCAAGATTCTCCGCTACTGATTGCGAACCATAGTTTTTGAATAAATTGTAAATTGCTCGCATTTTCCGAAACGGTCCTTAATATTTGCACACCAGTGTAATACATTGAATCCACATGGTACAAAATTTCTTAACACACTGTGAGCTGGTGCTGCTGTGAAAAAATATCCTTTGCAGCCACCCAAAATTTATTTTTATCAAAGAATATAGCAATTAGATACTGTAGATAAATGTGGAATAGAACAAAATGTGTAATATGGTAGTGTAGGAGTTTCAGGAGTTAGAATGTTACATTTAATAATTTTAATAAAAAACAGTTTTTAAAAACTCACTTTTATTAGTGTACTAAATTTTATTTAAAATATCTTTTAATCTGATCATTTAATTTACAATTCATTATTATAAATATTATGTAATCTTGAAATCAACTATTTCTTCTTCATTATTTGGTGCTGAATCACCATGCAATCAAAATTAAATTAAATTAATTAATTAACTGGTGTTTAAATTCTGAAAATCTCAGAATAGTGCATTTTCATCCAGAATACACAAGTGTACAAAATTTAAAAACTCTGCTTGGTAATCCAAAGAAACTTACCTGAGAAATTTCCTTTATAGTATAAGCGAATTTGATTTTATTGCAATAGCGAATTTCCCTACAGCAGTAAGTAGTCAAAAGTCTGAAATATAGTAATTACAATATCTAAGTGGTTATTGAAGTTCCTATCGACAACTGGTAACTTTTTATTAGCCAAAATACCTTTATAACAAATGCAAATTGGAAACACTTGTGTATATGTAATTTTCTGGATATCAGCATTTCCTTATGTTTAAGCTTCTCGTTCTTTAGAGTGCCTGCAAGCGATAAACTTAAGCAATAATCTAGGTTTTGAAGACAAATTCAGATTTAAAATATTCAGAATATTTTAAATATACAATTCAGATCATTTTTGCAAAAATATAAAATATTTCATACTTTAGGTCATTGAAAATTTTATGAAAGAAAACCTAAAATTTTAAAAATCTTGACAAGTTTTCAATTTTTTGCATATAAACTAAAAATATAAATTGAATTTTTCATCCTTTCTTTTTGACTGGAATTTTGAGCATCGCAAATCCTTTAACAAATAGTACACTACTGAAACAATATGTACCAAAATAAATGAAAATCAGCTTACTTAAATTATATTGGAGGAAAAATCGATTTTACAAATATTTTGAGATTTCTGAAAAATTTAAATATTTCATGATATTCAGAAATTTCGAAAATCTACAAAATACAAGAATTTTAAGTCAACTAAAACAATGAGAAGAAAACAAAAAGCTGAGCAAAATTAATTATTTTCTATTAAACTACCCTGATCTTGTTCAATGAAGTCTGAAAAACAATCTAATAAAGAATTACAAACAAGACATTTTTCCTAGTCGAAAAATTCCTTACTTATTTGAAAAGAAATTAGAATCATCTAATCGCTTTTCCAGAACACATTTATTCAAAATAAACGACTTCATTAGTCTTGCTCAAATAATCTGCTTGGGTATTAAAAAATTTCGAATTAACAGTGTAAGGATAATCGAATTCATGATTTGGTTCTATGATTTTGAAAAGTTATAGGAAGCTGAAACCTTCAAAAGGCACAAAATCTTTCGAACTGGGAGTGTTTTGTGGTGTTTTTCCTCATTAACTAACAAAAATGAAAGTTACATGACACATATTTCATAGATATATAGATTTTATATATTAAATATTTTTAAGTGCGCAGAAATATTGAACATAATTTGGAATCTGTAAATCAGAACAACTTTTTCTTATGATTCTTCTAATACTGCGATTTCTCTAGTTCTAAATACTACTACGATTCGAGACGGAAGGATCTTGATTTCAAAACCGGATTCTCCCGAAGATTTTGTGTGTAGGCAGGACTAGAGTACATTAAATCCGTCGGGGTCGGACGTTCTTCCGCTGGTGTGGTGTAGAAGTTTAGAGACAGGATTCCGGCTAAGGTGGTTCAGTCGTCATTTCACCATGTTTCCAAAGTACGGGAAATATAAATTCTGTCTGTAAATATCTCTCGTGTATCAACACAAAAGGATGTTAAAGGAGTTAAACTAAAATTTAGAACGTGTACCTTGCTCAAATATATATCTTTTATTTGTATCGTGCTATTTGCTATACACTTTTATTTAACTTGACTTGTTTCATGTTTGTAAAAATGGAATTTTGTAGTCGATTAGCGCTCACTTCTCGATGTACTAGAATTTTGTTTCTTTGTTTTAGATAACAGTACACTATTTTAATATTTTCTGAATTTAATTAAATTTTGGTCTCACACGAATGCACTATTTGTTAGTGAATTTATGAAGAAATTAATTTCAAGATTTCATAATATTTTTAACGATGAATTATGAATTAAAGACTGAAAAATACAAAATAAATGAATAAAAATACTTTTCATTTTTTGTACACTAATCAAAGTCTATTTTTTAAATCTGATGTTATTAAATATATTGTTTATATAAACTTTTTGATATATTAAGGGCACTCCACAATTCTTTGGAAAACTGATTAAGTGTTTATGGGAAGAAATTAGATCCTGAAAAGTATTTCGTACTTCTCTGTGATCATATTAGCGTTATCTGATCACATTGCTGCGGTAAAACTGCTAAAAGACAACGACCTCACAAAAGAACTTTCAGAAAGATCTACTGCTTCTCTCAGAAACTTTTTT
>BGPR01032623.1:4540-17407 GCA_013235015.1 Araneus ventricosus | reverse complement strand
AAAAAAGTTTCTGAGAGAAGCAGTAGATCTTTCTGAAAGTTCTTTTGTGAGGTCGTTGTCTTTTAGCAGTTTTACCGCAGCAATGTGATCAGATAACGCTAATATGATCACAGAGAAGTACGAAATACTTTTCAGGATCTAATTTCTTCCCATAAACACTTAATCAGTTTTCCAAAGAATTGTGGAGTGCCCTTAATATATCAAAAAGTTTATATAAACAATATATTTAATAACATCAGATTTAAAAAATAGACTTTGATTAGTGTACAAAAAATGAAAAGTATTTTTATTCATTTATTTTGTATTTTTCAGTCTTTAATTCATAATTCATCGTTAAAAATATTATGAAATCTTGAAATTAATTTCTTCATAAATTCACTAACAAATAGTGCATTCGTGTGAGACCAAAATTTAATTAAATTCAGAAAATATTAAAATAGTGTACTGTTATCTAAAACAAAGAAACAAAATTCTAGTACATCGAGAAGTGAGCGCTAATCGACTACAAAATTCCATTTTTACAAACATGAAACAAGTCAAGTTAAATAAAAGTGTATAGCAAATAGCACGATACAAATAAAAGATATATATTTGAGCAAGGTACACGTTCTAAATTTTAGTTTAACTCCTTTAACATCCTTTTGTGTTGATACACGAGAGATATTTACAGACAGAATTTATATTTCCCGTACTTTGGAAACATGGTGAAATGACGACTGAACCACCTTAGCCGGAATCCTGTCTCTAAACTTCTACACCACACCAGCGGAAGAACGTCCGACCCCGACGGATTTAATGTACTCTAGTCCTGCCTACACACAAAATCTTCGGGAGAATCCGGTTTTGAAATCAAGATCCTTCCGTCTCGAATCGTAGTAGTATTTAGAACTAGAGAAATCGCAGTATTAGAAGAATCATAAGAAAAAGTTGTTCTGATTTACAGATTCCAAATTATGTTCAATATTTCTGCGCACTTAAAAATATTTAATATATAAAATCTATATATCTATGAAATATGTGTCATGTAACTTTCATTTTTGTTAGTTAATGAGGAAAAACACCACAAAACACTCCCAGTTCGAAAGATTTTGTGCCTTTTGAAGGTTTCAGCTTCCTATAACTTTTCAAAATCATAGAACCAAATCATGAATTCGATTATCCTTACACTGTTAATTCGAAATTTTTTAATACCCAAGCAGATTATTTGAGCAAGACTAATGAAGTCGTTTATTTTGAATAAATGTGTTCTGGAAAAGCGATTAGATGATTCTAATTTCTTTTCAAATAAGTAAGGAATTTTTCGACTAGGAAAAATGTCTTGTTTGTAATTCTTTATTAGATTGTTTTTCAGACTTCATTGAACAAGATCAGGGTAGTTTAATAGAAAATAATTAATTTTGCTCAGCTTTTTGTTTTCTTCTCATTGTTTTAGTTGACTTAAAATTCTTGTATTTTGTAGATTTTCGAAATTTCTGAATATCATGAAATATTTAAATTTTTCAGAAATCTCAAAATATTTGTAAAATCGATTTTTCCTCCAATATAATTTAAGTAAGCTGATTTTCATTTATTTTGGTACATATTGTTTCAGTAGTGTACTATTTGTTAAAGGATTTGCGATGCTCAAAATTCCAGTCAAAAAGAAAGGATGAAAAATTCAATTTATATTTTTAGTTTATATGCAAAAAATTGAAAACTTGTCAAGATTTTTAAAATTTTAGGTTTTCTTTCATAAAATTTTCAATGACCTAAAGTATGAAATATTTTATATTTTTGCAAAAATGATCTGAATTGTATATTTAAAATATTCTGAATATTTTAAATCTGAATTTGTCTTCAAAACCTAGATTATTGCTTAAGTTTATCGCTTGCAGGCACTCTAAAGAACGAGAAGCTTAAACATAAGGAAATGCTGATATCCAGAAAATTACATATACACAAGTGTTTCCAATTTGCATTTGTTATAAAGGTATTTTGGCTAATAAAAAGTTACCAGTTGTCGATAGGAACTTCAATAACCACTTAGATATTGTAATTACTATATTTCAGACTTTTGACTACTTACTGCTGTAGGGAAATTCGCTATTGCAATAAAATCAAATTCGCTTATACTATAAAGGAAATTTCTCAGGTAAGTTTCTTTGGATTACCAAGCAGAGTTTTTAAATTTTGTACACTTGTGTATTCTGGATGAAAATGCACTATTCTGAGATTTTCAGAATTTAAACACCAGTTAATTAATTAATTTAATTTAATTTTGATTGCATGGTGATTCAGCACCAAATAATGAAGAAGAAATAGTTGATTTCAAGATTACATAATATTTATAATAATGAATTGTAAATTAAATGATCAGATTAAAAGATATTTTAAATAAAATTTAGTACACTAATAAAAGTGAGTTTTTAAAAACTGTTTTTTATTAAAATTATTAAATGTAACATTCTAACTCCTGAAACTCCTACACTACCATATTACACATTTTGTTCTATTCCACATTTATCTACAGTATCTAATTGCTATATTCTTTGATAAAAATAAATTTTGGGTGGCTGCAAAGGATATTTTTTCACAGCAGCACCAGCTCACAGTGTGTTAAGAAATTTTGTACCATGTGGATTCAATGTATTACACTGGTGTGCAAATATTAAGGACCGTTTCGGAAAATGCGAGCAATTTACAATTTATTCAAAAACTATGGTTCGCAATCAGTAGCGGAGAATCTTGGGACATACAATCTAGTATCACTCACATTTTACAGTGAAGATTCGGTCACGAGGGCATTAGGAGTACGGCCAGAAAGTGATGAAGACGGAACGGGATTTCAATTCATCAGTTTTGAAAAAAAACTGATAACGATATGAAACTTTCATTAGTGGTTATGTTTGATGTGCATAATATTTGCATGCATTTTCGTAAAAATAGCACAAATATTCGGGAAGATATAAAAGTTTCTTTAAAAAATCCCAAATTTTTCCCGCATGTTTTTTGCTTATAACATGCCGAGTTTTCATCCAAATTATACGAAACTTACAGAGCACTTGATAAGATGGTGCAGAAGTATTGCATTAAACTTTTACGTAAATACGTTGAATATTAGAGGAAATATGAGTATTTGAACTAAATATTTTTTATTGCGCATGTGCGAGACTGCGTCATTTTTCTTTCATCACTTCAAAGGCAGATATATAGTGCAACTTATATAAAAATTCCAGATGAATACCGTTAAAATTCAGAAAGAGGTTGGCATTTCAGTGAAGTTAATTTAAATTTCTTTTTTAGAGAAGCTAAGTGATGAGGGTTCTTGTACAAATTGATACTTTCGAAACATGAATCTCCGTATGTTTATAGGCGAAATGCAATTTAAATAAAGTATTTAGTTTATAAGTATGCATGTGTATTTAGTATATTAAACTTTCCTAAAATTCAGTGCTACTTTTCGAAGATTCATGTTTCGAAAATATCAGTTTGAGCAAGAACCCTCATCATTTAGCTTATCTCAAAGAGAAATTTATATTCACCTCACTGAAATGCCAACCTCTTTCTGAAATGTAACGGTATTCATCTGGAATTTTTTTGTAAGTTGCTATATATATCTGGCTTTGAAGTAATGAAAGAAAAATGACGCTATGTATCGGACATGGGCAGTAAAAAAAGTATTTAGTACAAATACTCATATTTCCTCTAATATTCAACGCATTTACTTCAAATTTTAATACGATATTTCTAACATATTGTCGAGTGTTCTGTAAGTTTCGTATAATTTGAATGAAAACTCTGTATGTTATAAGCAAAAAACATGCGGGAGAATTTGGGGATTTTTTAAAGAAACCTTTATATCTTCCCGAATATTTGAGCTATGTTTACGAAAATGTATGTAAATATTATGCACATGAAACATAACCTCTAATGAAAGTTTCATATCGTTATCAGCTTTCTGTAAAACTGGATGAGTCGATATTCCTTCCCGTCTTCATCACTTTCTGGTCGCCCCCCCTAATTGCCCTCGTGACTGAATCTTCACTATAAAATGTATATGATACTCTATTGTATGTTACACGATTCTCCGCAACTAATCTTGAGTCATAGTTTTCGTATAAATTGCATATTTCTCGTATTTTCCGAAAAGATCCTTAATTTTTGCACACCAGAGTATTTTGATATTAATCTGCCCTCTTTTCTATCCAGCTAAAGAATAATATTTCAATTACAAAATTATTCTGATTTTTGAATTATCTTTCAAATTTTCCTCTAAAGTAACATACAGGGTGATTCAGATATCCGGAGAAGTGTTGAAACTTAATAATTCGCAGAGGAATAAAGATAGAAATATGATGTTTACACAGAAAAAAAATGTAAATTAAACCCGATTTTTTGTCACGAAAGCAGAATATATTTCAAAATAGCTTACAATTTGCATCATCAGATGGTTTTACAGTTGGTGGATCGATGCATTAGATAGAATAACAAATTGTTTAGAGTACTAACTTACAAATTCTTAGTGTATCGTCCTCTATTCCGGAGTTGATCTGTCCAACGAAGAACCACATTTTTTGCATGCCTGTTGTATTAAGCAACATTACTCTTGCTCCTGTTCTGTTATTCAATAAGAAATGGTGCGTAATACCTCGAAAAAGTGTGGTTCCTCGTCGGAAATAATGATCTCCTGAACGGAGAGCACACTGAACATTTGTAAACAGTTACTGCGCCCAATTTCCTATTCTATGTAATGCATCTCTCCACCAAATGCAGATTTCTCTGGAGGTTTAAATTCTAAATTATACTATACAAAATCCTGGTTTCGCTGCAAAAAATTCTGTTGTATTTTCATCCTCTTTCATCTGCGCAGACGGCATGTTTATATCTTCATTCGTTTCATTGAACTTTTGAATCATCCTGCATATAAAGAGTACCATAAGACGAAGAAATGACGTCATTAATTCTTAAATAACGAATACAGATAGAAAAGTCATGATAACAGACAAAGTACACTAACTTAGGAAGATATTTTTTCAATCATTAAGTTATTCACAGGAATACTTCCATAACCAAAATGTTTTTTTTTCCGGATTTTTTTAGCTCTTTATTATAATAAGTGTTTTAATTTAGTGCGACTCAAAGGCCTGATAATTTTATTTAAACATTTTTATTTATCTTGACTTGTTTTATGTTTGTAAAGAAGGAACTTTGTAATCGATTTTTTAACTCACTCCCAGATGTACTAGAGTTTTGAAATTAAAAAAGTTAGAATAATATATTCCTTGGAAAATATATTCCAAGATTCCATTGTATTTAGAATGATGAATAACTAAACAGTAAAAGATAATTAAAATAAAAAAATTAGACTTTTTAGTAAACCAGTCAAAATGTGCTTTCATAAACTTTTATTATTAAATTTTTTGAAGCATGTAAATTAATTTTGTACACTAGTTTAAATTTTGGTCATCTTATCGTCTGAATAACTTTTTTCACCAAACAAATTGCCTTCTAATTAAATGAATTTTTAACTTTTCAACGTGATTGTTATGCAAATATATTGTGACGAAATCACTAACGTCATGGATTTCAAAACAACATTTTATACCTAAATCCTTCTGAATAGAAACAAAATTGAGCGTCAAGAAATATACGTTTTATTTTAGATTTATTCCGTTATAAAGAAGAGTTTACTCTACCTGGGTGAAGAGACAAATTCAATTAGAGCGATTTATTTCCGGAATTTTCATTATCATAACAAAACAATGAGAGCTTTCAATATCTATTTTTTAAAAAAATATTCGATTAATTAAAGAGTTCGTCTTCCACTTTCATGTTATTTAATTTCTAAAAATATTTTATTCTTTAGAAGATTTGTGTGCAACTTTATAAGAGCAAACGATGATTATATCACAAAATAATCTATACAAATAGTTGATACATTTAAGGATAATTTCTATTTCCGTTACTGTTAAAAATTTCAAACCATTCCAGAATTTTTTCCTTCCTTTATTTTGTATCTGTTAATTTATTTATCCTTTAAATAAACAGATAAACATAAATAATTTTATTGATGTGTTGAGAAATTGCTTAAAAGCTTTCAATTTGATCTCAGAATTAAGAAAGTATTGCTGTTTACAGGTAAAACTCAAATTATATAAAAAGAAATTTATTAAAGAAAATCAGACATTCTGTACCAGGGTTACTTATACCGTGTGGATGCGGAGATCAGTAGTGGGTCGCAGAAGCTTCCACGCTACCTTCTTCTGGGGCCCATGGCCTAGTGGTAAGGTCTCGGTCTTGGGGCCAGGCCCGAGACCTGATTCCACTGAAGAGCCGCCGCGTATGCGAACCTCTTGCATGGTTAATCATACGTAGGGGGCCAAATGTCCTCCCATTGGTGTGGTGCGGAAGTATGGAGAGGGGGAGCCGGAAAGAAGTCATCCTCGTCATCTGACCGCGATTCAGAATTACGAGGTCCGACCTAAAATAGCTCTCGTGCAAAACTAAACTAAAACTGCCTTCTTCTGTAAGATTCTTCAATATTTTTAATCAAAAATAGTTATGAAAATCCTTTTCACTCTCTTTTATTTAGCTTTACTTGTTTCATGTTTCTTAAAATTAATATTTTGTGATCGATTTTCCTGGGGTGCTAGAGTTTTGAAATTTTGTATAGTTTTGTATTCTCGATATAAAAATCCAATATTTTGATATTTTCAGAACGATTAATCGCTTGATTTATTTAATTCCGGTAATTTATTTGAGAAAACTTGAATTTCAAAATCCTATAATGAGAGTAATAATGAATTATGAAATACAGAGTGTCCCAAAAATGTTGAAATGAGCATTTTTTTATAGGTTGGAGATAAGTACGTACCGTAAATTGTAAAAGTGTTCATAATCTCGCAAGAAATAAAATTGTGTTAATGGAATATTCGTGCCATTAATTTTTTTAAAAAGAGTTACACTTTTTAAATTTTTGTGTGCCCCCTCGGATGAAATTGGTCAATTAGAAATATTTTTCTTTCCTATTACAAAATCATTGCAATATACTGTATACCCCTGTATCTTTAAAATTGATTTAGTTATAATTATGGAAAAATATTACTCATACCACTTTTTCCTACCATTTAAAATGGTATTTCGTCAGTGAAAATAGGCACCATATACAAATTGATTATGGCTTTTTAAATAATAAATACTAATAAATACTTAAATCATTTCATTGAAATTTTCCCTGCATTTTTTTTTAAAAACTAAATGTAACTATTTAACTAAATTTACTCAAAATATTTTGATGACTCATTGTCATTGTCAATGAACTAAATTTAGTAATTTGATTTTGACATTCGAATGAAAACTTTTACTGAATTTTCAATATTAGAAAGCCGTTTCTTAATGTTAGTATAAAAAGCAAGAAAACTTTTGTATTTAAGAATAAAAATCGTAAAGTTTTCTTAATGACACTCATTATTTTCAGAAAAATTAGTTTTCCGGAAAACCGGCTTCTTGAGAAATTGTATTTAAGAATTAAAATCGTAAAGTTTTCTTAATGACACTCACTATTTCGAGAAAATTAGTTTTCCGGGAAATCGAGAACCCGGGTTCTCGAGAAATTGTAATATTTTCATACTTTTTGTATAACTTGGAATTATATTTGGTTTCTGGAATTCCCAGGAACAAACAGTTATGTTAAAACAGAGTTTGACTGTGAAAGGATGGTTTGTTTAGACACCAAAACACGCTGGAATAGTTTGTTGGCAATGCTTGAAAGAATTTTAGAAAAAATCAGCAATTTCAAAAGCATTAATTGATATTAAAGAACAACAAATTTTGGTTAATGTAGAATTTGAAACTCTGACTGCAATTGTAGCAGGCTTGAAGATAGTAAAAATTGGCCTAGAAAGACTATGCAGTCGAAACTCGACTTCATAGCTAATTGCCGAAGGAGTATTTGATTTCATTATTGGAGAGTTGAACCCACGAAACTCAGAATTTGCCTAGAATATGGAACGTTCTCTGGTCTAAAGAATTAGTGAGGGACGCAATGTTAGTTAGGTTGGATTAATGCAATATCTAAATCTTTGGGAGGAAGTATGATGCTGCTGCAGTTACTGTTGATCTTTCACGTTTACCAACTAAAGACGAATCACTGTCCAACTCTTCTCACTCAGAAGAGAGAACGGAAATTTTGGAAGAGAAATCTTTAACGTTGTTCGAAAAATAAAAAAAAGCTATTGCTGTGTTGTTGAAACATTAAATTCCTAAGTGTCGTATGGTCTTAGATTAAAATAAATTTTGCTTTTGAATAACCATAAATGATTAAGAATTAACGTGGTATTATAGATTCACAATTAACCGTAAACATTCAATGCAATAACTCCAAGCACAAAGTTACTATCATATTATCTGGTCAGTGCCTTGCTCAAATGCTCTAAACTGTAAAAATGCAACACTCAAACCATTAGAACTTTAAATAGATATTTATCGATATGCAATTCCTGATTGAACATAGTTAATACAATAAAATAAAAATTTGTAAATTGAATGCATTCATTCTAAAGATTAAACTCGTTTGGTTTATTTTGACACAACATCTACAGTACATAAAAATAATTAATGCACTAATTATGATTCTAAAGTTACACTGGAAATTCTAAAAGAGTGTCTCTAAACATAACCGTAAATCCATACAGTAGCTAGAGTTTCATCATGTAGTCATTAAAAGATCGTTGTTTCGCGATTTACTCACATGCGCAAACACCTGAAATAATATCCATGCATTCGCTGATACGTAAGCACGCTACAGCAAGAGTTCAGAGTTTTTTAAGAAAAATTTCCTCTCGTCAAATGAAATGTTGTCCTAGCACTCATAAGTTACAAAGAAAAAACTAATTGAAATGCGTACTCATCACTTCAGCACTGCAGTCAAAATTTGCTGGTCATCAATAATGTAGCGCACATCACCGCTCGGATTGCCTGGACTATATGCCACCTTCATCATCCAAAATGGCCAAATTACCAGGGGCCTTCCAACTCTCTGACAAGACCAATTCGTCCACTATTTTCGAAAAAACTCCTCACCACCTCTGCACCCGCCAAGAAGAAGTATCCTTTTTCCCCAACAAAAAGCCCGCTCTCGTGATCATACGGAAGTCACGTGATTTTTTATCACACCGCTGATTGGTCCAGCTGCTCCAATGACCAGAATTTGACGTCATTCACAGGACTTCTAGAACTTTCCACATCACGTTCAGGGATGCGTCATTTAACCACAAAAATGTGTGAACGTCACTCTGCAATTGTCCACAAAGGGAAATGATCCCCGTGAAACAGGTCTGCCAGGCGCTACGAACTTTCACTTCTTATTAAGACGTCTGGGGCAGAATCTCAGAAAACGAAACATATTACATTTTGAGAAAGGAAACAAAAATTTTGTGCTACATATTTAGAAATTCAAACAATTAATTAATATTTAAGCAAACACACAGATAATCGCATAATATATTTTTACCAAAAAAAGTTTTGAAGTGAATTATTGCTTATTAAATTTTAGATAGAGGATTAGACTTTGGATTTATTTAATTAAAAGCACTAAAAAAACTAATTGAGTTTATTAATTTAACCCTCTGAGTGGTTCGGTCTTCTTTCTAAAGCGATTCGAAAAGCGAGCGGCTGTAGAACCTTTATCTATTTTGAAAGTGTCTTCCTCCCAACAGAAGATTTTCCCAAAAGCGCAGCAGATCAAGTCTCTTCCCCCCTCTGAGCTGTGGACAGTCAGCAACCCCCTTGGAGGGGCGCACTAACCGCAAGAATCCGCTCTATTCAACTTTTAACCTATTCAAACTAGGTTTTACTGCTTTCGGAGATAACACCTGTCGTGTGACAAAATTACACTTTATGTCTTCGAGAGCCCTCTTTCTGCATATTGCCCGTGTCCATGACAAAAATAAACACCGTTAGACTAGACAAATGCCAGACCGTTGGGCCAAAAAATTGAAGGCTATATTACTTATTTTTCATGTCGTGAGTTTCTAAAAATATGAACATCATTGAAGTTGCAAGAAAGTTGATATTCTTTAGATGTCTCTGTGACTTCAATTTATTTGATGTTTATTAATAGTTGTATTTTAAATATTGGCTGTACTTCATATTATTAGTTGTCTTTTTTATATTCTTGATTTCAATTTATTTTCAGTCTACACGTCAGCATATTAGTCTACGAATGTAAAAATTATTTCCTTAATTTTAAGGTTTAACTACAATGCCATTTATATATATTTTACTAATCTCTGATGGCACTATAAAACTTTTCATATTGTTTCTTGATTTAGTATTCGGCAAAAAGTAAAAAAAAAGAGCCGATCACAAATAGAAACGGAGTTTAATTGGCGTAATCCGTTTTGTATGCAATTAAACATTTATTAAATAGATAGTCACATAATAATCTATATTCCAAAATAGCCAGTAATAATTAATACAAATGAAGGATTATAAATAACCTTCTTAACCCCTGAATAATGTTTTAAATAAAGCAATATACTTCAAGCCTTTTGTACTGAAACTAGTTATATATGCTTTTTAAGAGGGCGAATTAATAATCCTCAAACTAAAGATTGCATTTAGAAAACCAATGCACTAAATGTCGGAAGAAATAGCTTATTCATATAACCTTTATTTAGTACGCAAGAGATTATCTTATATTATAATAAACGGAAATTTAATTCACCTGAAATTTGAAACTTTGATGCTATAGTCCAGGAAGAGCATCCGGTCGCGAATTTTTCAAAATTAAATTTAATTCTTTATTTATAATTTTTTTATCGAAAAGTAATGGCATATTGAGTTTCAGGAGCATTAGAGTTTTTTTACACGATTGAAACGAAAATTGGGCAATTAAGGTTAAAAGACCACATACCAAATTTCATTTATCTAAGTCGTTGCGTTTGGGAATTATAGTGTTCACAAGCATGCGATTACAAAAACCGACCGACAGTCAACGTTTCAAGGGATTTCGTCCAAAACTTAATACGGGCTTACATTCCTAATTTTTGAAACTGTGTACCAAATTTTATCTATCTAGCTGTTGAGTTTTGAGTTATCGTGTTCATATGAACCCTAACAGACAAATTTCCCGTTTACGGACTTTATCCAAAAATTGATTGATATATACTAATTTTGTATAAAGTCCATACACCAGATTTCGCCTTTCTAGCTTTAACCGTTTTTGAGTTACCGTGTTCACAAACAAAATTCCAAAATTGTGTTCTTCGGACTCAGGGAGGTCTAAAACGTGGAGATTAATCAAAATCTCGTGTTGAAATTTACGATCGACGATTATAATACTTTCTCTTTGTATACTTCGTGTACTAGAAAGTAAAAACGATCAAACTTTTTTTCTATCAATTTTACAAAAATGCGCTAGCTACGAAGTAAAGTGTTATTGAATTTTTTTTTCTACAGACAATCTTTTGCAAACTTCGCAAAATCAAAGCATAAGGAGAAAAATTTAACACCTATTCGAAATTAATCAGGTGCTTTTTCACAATTTATAAATGTCTTGGACGTTATCGGTGTGATATTCAAAAACATTTTTGGGCCTTTTCATACCAAATATAAAGGAAATTTAACTAACATAAAACTTACACTTTACTGTTTTTCTTAAAAAATAAAATTATAGATCTAATTCAAATATATCATACAGCTTGGAAAATAAATAAGAGTCTCATTATTATCCATTAAAGTTCAGAATGAAAATAACAACCTGTATATAAATCAGAATTTTATTTAAAAAAATTATACTTTACAAATCACAGCACACACACAAGATATTGTGATAAAACACACTGTCTAGCATGTGACGGTGGAGTTTGGAAATAATTCAATGCCTGAGACTACTATTATTATTAGAAGTACTGTCTTCAAACTCGTTAATAACGTGTCGGGATGCATTATAGGTTTGTAACACATATTAGTGGATTCTTGTCTCATAGCATCTATTAAAATTCAGCTCGCAATTGGCATAAGAGCTACCAAAAGCAATGTAATTCAGGCATTTAGATTTGATCACTTAATGAAGAATGCATATCAGCAAAACTATAACGCTCAAGGAACTAGTGCATAAATACAGAATCATTGAAGTAAGCATTGATATTTTCTTAGAAATGGTTTTGTGTTCTTACATTTTAAAAAAGAAATAAACATTTTCACTGATTATTGAAATGAAATTAAACTGCAGATGTTATCAGACTCTTAATAAGATAACTAAAAGTCTGTTAAGATCACTGAAACGTTAAATTTAGTTGATATTATTCTTTACGTTTCCATGTAAACCAAAATTTTCTCTAACAAAAATACAATATTTTAAAACATAAAAAATAAAATTTTCATCCCTTTTCTTTAACATTTGTTTCAATGTTTGTTCAAAGTGAGCAAAAAATAAATTGAATAATAATTATTTGAAAAAATAATTGTTTTTTTTCGGAATTTATTTCATTCTGATGAATTTAAAAGAAATTCTAAGTAGTGTAATATAGAAAACTCATCTAGAAAAAAAACTGCTATAGTTTTAAAAAATCACACCTAAACCTTAGTTATTTTTTTTCAATTCAATGTTATATAACGAAATAAACAACCCCCCTCTTTTCTTATCACCCCCGGCTTCTCAAATTTTTCTATGTTTGAATGGGGTATTGAAAGAGATTGGGCAACAAAATCTATTTTATTTAACAATTCGATTAAAACATTGATGCATTGAAATAAAATCTTATATAACATAAGTGTATTACAGGGAAAACACTTGAAACATAATACAATTTCAATCCAGGCTGACAAATATTAAACCGAACTTATACAGAATCCAAATTCGGACACACACAACTAGAAAAAAAA
>BGPR01032622.1:0-17407 GCA_013235015.1 Araneus ventricosus | reverse complement strand
ATCAGAGGAATAATGCTGTTAAGTGTAGAGCGTGGGAAACCGCTCATGTAGGCAAACCGAAATATGAGGGTACCAACGAAAAGAGTTGTAAATGCGTGATAATACTGTATATCGTTTGGCTAGTTATTATTAATTGTTTTGGCATCTCTCCTTTTTTGTGAATGATAGAACCATTAGTATTCTATTGTGCAAAATTTATACAAAGGTTATATAAAACCAGATATAACTGTCAATGGATTTTTTTTACTTCCAATTAATTCTATATTTTCTATTGGATATCTATGAGAGCAAATATTTATAACAAATGCAATAAAATGAGTATCGTATTTCCGATTTGTGTTATAATAGATAATTTGTATAAATTCTCATTCATATAATTCATCCATTCCAGCTAAATGTGTCTCACATGCTAAACAAACTTTTGAGACGAAAATTAAAAGAATCGTGATAGCCTCATGGCTGAGTCACAACTTCTGGACGGAAGATAACAACTTGATGTTTGGTTCCACCTCACTTGTATTGCCTGTGTTAACTTTTTACTCTCTAAACCAAGTAGTGTAACAAATATATCTACTTTAGATGTGATGCTTAAGTTTGGAGAGTGGGTAGCCTCCCCTTGTGACATCCTTTTCATCTGTATGTGACCAGTTGGTAAAATGATCGTATCTTAGCCAGAGTATATTTATAATATTGCTGAAAATCTAATGGGCAAAGCACTGTTAGAATTTAACTAAACCATCAAAGAAACATCCGAGAATGTTTCATCGAAGCATCAGCACAATCTCACAGTATATCTGTATTTTGGGACAAAAACTATACAATATATTCGAAAATGCATTTAGAGTGAAACAAGTTTCTTAAATTCTTTAATCATTTTGAGTTGATAGTTTTTTGTTAACACCTGATGTCTCTATCTTTTTAAATATTGAATGACTTAAAGCAACATTTTATAATATCGCTAAAAAAGTTTTATATCAAAAGACTAAACTATTTAAATGAAAATAAAGTTCTCTAGAAGTCTATCTAAATTGCTTAAAAAATTGTTAAACTAATAATGATTAAGCTGTAATAATTCTTAAATGAATTGGAGGTTGTTTCATTGGACGTTTTTATGCAATAAGGAACCAACTCCAAAAGAACTTATGAGGTATAAGAGTTTTCTCAAAACAATACAGAAAAGAATTCTTAATACCTCATATTCCCAAAATTATTTATTGCATTATAAGTAATCATCCGTACAGTGGATTATTGCAGTTATTTCGATATTGAACTACAAATAATACATACTTAGGTTTAGTTACAGATTTTGAATCTAAAATCCTCTTAAAATTGTAGTTGGTTCCTGTTTGCTCAACTATACATTCTATTATGATAGTATTTTATCATACTCATGATAGTAGTTTATTAATTTGGAAATTCGGGTTAATTACTGCCTCTAGATTTTAATGGAAAACAAATTAAAATGCGCACTTAGTTGAGCTTTACATAAATAGTGAAATTTTTTAATTAAAAAAAATTAAAGTTTACCGTGATAGCGTTGGCCAAATAAATCGGATGTCTTTGTGAAATGGTAAAACAGGATCACCCAAATTCACCGAAAGTTTTGAGTTCAATGTTCTTATCTGTTTAACATCATGGATCTCTTTTAAGTATAAACAGAAGTGTCTTAAGGATTGATTATTTATGGCACAAGATGGCTGGTAACTTCCTGGAAATAAATTAGAGACTACCATTAAGCATAAATAATGCAGAAATCAACTTATACCAGTGCAGCGTTCTTGATGTATCGTTTTAAAACTTAATTCTTTAAGATGTGCAAATGTTATTAGCTTCCATACTTGACAAAAGTATATTGAATTTCAAAAGATATGTTTCGTTTACTATGTTGATACAGATGATAATGAATGATAATCCCAAAGAAAATATTTATCAGTGCTTGCCATGAATCATTTTCTTTTTCAAATTTGTAAGCATATATAAATAAATTATTAAAAGTTGTTATTTAAGATAATTGATTCCAATTAGTTTTCAGATGTTAGTATATTGATAGGTGTATCAGAAGGTGGTGTTTTTACATAATGGAGTTTCGCTATCGGTTAGAAATAACTATATTGATTTGATTAAAATATCAGTTTAGATATTTTCTTATTCTCTTTTCTCTTCAAAACTGTGAAATATTATTAAAACCCTAATCAACTTACACTACTTAGCACCACATTATACCCCAAAACTGGGATCCAGGACGGCTCCCTGTCGGTTGGGTAGTTAGGTATACGTGAACCTTTATTTAAAAAAATTACAAACTTATGTGTTAATACAAATGCAAAACATTGGTTTACAAAAACAGTTTGAACAGATGCGGTCTCTTAACAATTTGAGGCTGTTGATGACTTTATAGACAGCGGTGATCCATGATGTAAATATTTGGTTTAATATTTAAAGAAAAAACTAATATTTTTAACAATTATGATTCACTTACACTACTGCAAAGTATATCCATTTATGCTTCATCATTCAGTTTTCTTCATATATATTATGTTGTAATAAAGTTTACAGAATTTAAAGTTAAGATTTCACATTTTCGTCTATTAATTTTAATAAGGATATAGCTCTTTAATGACAATAATACCATTTCGATTGCCTTTTGAATATCATAAGATAACGCAAAAACGAAGCGTTTTAATATACCAGAAATGCAGGCCTTACTCCAATTTGAAAAACTGCCGTGGTAAGAAGTTTAAAATTTCTTACGTAAATGTGGTGCTGCATTACGAAAGAATGTAACTTCACATTTAATAGATGAGGAAAATATGGAGTGATATATGCTGCATTAATGAATAATATAGTAACATTAAAAAAAGAGTTATCGAAAAAAGTTATAAAATGCTTTCTTATGATTAATTTATTATAATTATTCCAAGTAATATTTCATAACAGCAAAAAAAGCAGAAAATGGCATTCAAAGATTATTTGTGCAACTTTCTGTTAAAGAATAAACATGCCATCTATTTGTTGATCAAGAGCTAGAGAGTTATGTTATTTTTATCATTTCATTTTTATTATTCAAGAGTCAATTCACGTTTGTAATTATTCCATCTAGAGCAGAGGTTCCCAACCTGTGGTACGCGTACCCCTGGGGGTACGCGAAGGACCATTTGGTGGTACGCAAAATCAAATTTGTTAATGGCGGAAGCAAGAAAACACAAGGGATTAAAAAAATTAGAGAATTTTGTTTCTTTAAGTGAATACTTGCTAGTTAATAACTATATCACTTGAATAGTTGATTATTGCGAAATGTAATTTTTATCTATCCCTATAAGTTAAAACGAAATAAATTCAATACTGGTTTCATTTGCTTTGGCGTTGGACTAATGTAATAAAATGTAATGTAAAGATGGAATAAAATGTAAAAATCAAAAATTATTTCTGCGAATGTTATTAATTCGAGTCATTTCACTTTTAAACTAACTTAAGCTAATCTTAACATTGATAAAAACTTTGCATAAATGGGTGGTTGGAGGGGGTTTGGATATGACAGTAGGGAGTACGCAAAAAGAAAAAGAATAATAAAGGGGTACGCGAGCGAAAAAAGATTGGGAATCCCTGATCTAGAGCTAAAAACGATATCACAGCGTGTTGTACACTTTCTGAATAATTTTGAAGGCGAAATTAAATTGCATGAATCTCATTCGACGAACGGAAGTGTGTAAAGGCTTAATGCAGATTCTGCTTTCTGGTCCTTGATGACGCCAACAATATGGTGTTGATACGTTAGGCAGCATGATGGAGAAATAACAAAGAGACACTGAAATATAATTGTGGGAACATTTCTCTGTAAATATTTTCTAAACATTCTGTGCATAGAAACATGTTAGGGTATTATAACCTTTCCATATGACTAAACTAAATGCGGCATTTCGAATTGCAGTGAACTGCCAGTTATACATTTCAGTTGAATGACTGAACAAATATTTGCTCGGCACTTTTTATGTACCTCTAACATGAAGTGGAAACTTTGTTATTGAATTGTTACCGTGTTTTATAATATAATTTTGGACGATTAGAACTTATCGTTTTGTGCATGTATATGTATAAAGAATTGTGAGTAATTAGGAACTTATTGACTGTCATACCATTATGAACAATAGAAATTAAAATAATTAGTTCACTTTCATAGTTTTGTTAGATAGTACTACAATTATATGTTTATAAAAACCACACGGATTATCCCACTTCTACAAATAGTATGGATTATATATTGGGTTGCGGACCTAGTGGTGAAACATAAGAATTTGCCAGATTTTTAAATATATTTTAGATGATTTTCAAAGAAGTACAAAATTGTCTTCTTTCTTTATCAAAACAAAATTCAAAGATACAATAAAAATGGTTCAGAATCGTGATTTTTGTAATGCAGAAAACTGGTTTCTATTCATTTAAGAAGTTTTTATTAGGAAAGGAAAAATAGTTATGTAATCATAACTATGTAATATATGTAACTAGTAGAGACTGTTATGAAGAAATACTCGTTCACTCGTTAATGTGCCGACATTATTAGATGGTGATTGGAATCAAACAACTAATGTATGACGAAGGTTCAATATGGGAGATTTAAGAGTAATTCGCATTTAACACTTGGCAGTGTGTAAATATCCTTTGTTTATATAGGGAAAGATTGCTCGACCATAGCTGGATCAAAACTCCTTGATAAACATTTCATATGTCTATATTTTAACTGTCAAAATTTGATAGAAGTGTTTTTAAACCAACTATGTTATTAATTACACGATGTGCTCATTATCGTTGCTTGTAGTCTTTGATCACCAAATCATTAAAAAATAGTATCTTTGAAATAAATGAGTAAAAAAAATAAATTTTTGCGTTTTTCAGAAACATTTTTAAAAAAAATCAGATTTTTTGAAAAAATGTTCAAAATTCAAAGATTAACTTAAATATAAAGGAACTTCAAAAAAACTAGCAGATGAAATTATTTGTGTGCATTAACAACATTTTAAGTCATATGAAATCATGTGAAGACTACAGAAAAATTATTTAATAAAAATAAATTATCGACTATTTGTATAGCCAACATTACTTGGTAGTTGTAGTTTGAAGAAAATGTCGTCACCTTCAATCTCGAATTTCTTATCGTCGTATGTGAATATCGGACTCCCTTCATGAAGGAACGTTCCCATATGCTCAGTGCATTTGTTAGCCTTTAGATCCATCAAATGTCGTCTAATTTTTACTAGTAAAAAATAGGAGAGAGTGAATTGGGATTCTGTTGTCATCTCTAATGCCCAGAAGTATACTAACCAAACATCGTTAGATTATCATTCGCGATAATAATCAATATTTTTTTGAAATTCAATATAGTCCACCTACATCAATAGCAAACCGGATAGGAGCCACATGAGCTTTAGAGACGGCGGTGTGGTATGATGTTAAAAGTTACAAAGGACTCAACTTGTGTCAATAAAAATTTTAGTAAAAGATGCAATGTAAAAAAAGACTGCTGTAAAACGTATCCAAGCGAGGCTATACAAAATTGAAATAATTCCAATAAGTTGCCCAACAGACTACTTGTAATGCAATAATCAATTTTGGAAAAAATGCAACAACAGAAAATTTCATTTTGTGATAAAATTATTTTTCAAAATTTATTATGTGAAGATGATTTTCCATTCATTCAACTTCCAAGAGAACCAACTCAACCTTTTGGTTTTAGAACGTAGATTGACTCGCCGAGAGGAGAACATTCCAGCATGGGGGGGCAGCAGGATCGTGCGTGTCCAATTTTCAATATTTTTAAGGTGACCAACTTTTTTAAAATGAAAAGGAGGACATAAACAAATTGAAGAAAAAATAAATATCGTAAATAAAAGAAATATTGCATTCATTGCAACAATAAACAAAACTGTAATATGATAAATGCATAATAAAAACATCTGTAACATTTTATATTTTAATTATGTTTACATGATTATTAATTATTATTTAAATGAGTACTTTTCCATTGAAAAAATAGTTTTGTGAGTTCATCATGATCTTATAATATATTGGAGAGATCCTTCACATTTAATTTTACGGTAAGTGCTGTAGCTAGAATATAAACATTCAATCTCGATCATTAGCATTGAATAAAATTGATTAGCATCCATCGAATTCGGAGATTTACAGATTAGTCTTCAGATATCGAAAAGGAAGACATTTAGGAGGACACTTTTCAAGGGAGGACAGAACTTAAAAAAGGAGGACGGTTGGTCACCTTAATATTGTGATAACTCAAGTCAAAGAATTCTCTATGATAAACTTCACCATAACCTACGCTTTTACGCTAGTTTATGTAGTGGCACCTCGTGCATTGTAAAGTACGGGTGCTGTAACTTATAATATTATAATGCACAGCGATGTATTTCTGAATAAATGTTGCCTTTTTTTATTAATCGTTGAATTTGTTAATAAAAAATGGTAATTATAGATTTTTGACTTGATGTTAGTAAATTTTTAATAATGAAATTGTAGCTAAGCAGTTACTAACTTTTAATTACAAATTTAATTAATTTTTTCAATATTTTAGCTGCTGTCCTTACTCTCGTTTATAAGGATTTGCTCAACTGCAGTTGAACAATTAAATAATTATGAAGTGTCAGATTAAATTAAAAACACAAGTTCAGAAATTTTTTCGTATTTATTAACAAGAAAAATGTATAGCGCAATATTTTTTATTTATCATTAATAGTGTTTCATTTTCAGATTTTTGTTCCAATTTTGTGGTTGTGAAAGTTTTTTGCTTGGTGCAAAAGAGTTAAAACCCACGTTTCTAATATCTCTGGAACTGCCATTTTCTACAGTACCTTCTTCCCTTCAAACCGCGTGGTTAAGAAAAATGCATTGTTACATTGAAAAAAAATTCCATTGGCGGAATTGGAATTGGCGGAATCGACCCAGCATTTCCCCTGAAAATTGAAAGCTCTAAAAGGAAAAATGCGTTTGATTATTAATGGATTAAAATATTACTTGCAAAATTAGATAGTGATTAGATTTTTACACCGAAAAAAGTTACAGATGCTGCATTTCTGCAGCGCCTCTGTAGGAGCTGCCGCTGTTTATGCATTTGCTTTAAAAATAAGAGTGTTTGCACATATTCATTCTGATTTAAAAATAAATGAAAAATATGTTTACAAATTTTATCACACTTCAATATTTTTACAAACCGCATTCAAATTATTCCAGTTTTCCATTACATTTTTTACTAAATAATTTATCAAAATACTACAGAAAGAGACACATAAAACTATCCTTGGAAATTTAAAGAGAGAACAAGTAGAAATTCAAACCAAAAGGTAGGCCTTCAAATGTCATTTGTAAGCTGGGAGGCAATTTTTGAAAAGTTGCAAAAAAATTCCATTGACATAATCACTGCAGTCGTTTTTAGTTGATAAAATAAACCGTTTTATTAAATTGGAGGCAGGTAAATGGTAAGTGGAGAAAAACAACGGAAACACCACTTTCCTCGATTTTTAACCCTTTTTATCGATCTTTTTTAGAAATCGCAAATTTTACTACCCTTCATTCAAATTTTTTTCACTGACGTAACCAAGTGTCTATAAGCCACACGTATTATGTCCTGTTTTGTAAAACAGCGCTAAGTTTAATAGCTTTACAATGGTTAAACGAAGTAACTACCCATTTCTTTTCCTTATCCAAAGCAGAAAAACAAAATACTGACTAAACAATAGTGCTTTCGTTCAATCTCGTCTCGAAATAGATTATTTCATTCTATTCTACAGTTTTTTTTATTCTCTTCCTGTGTTTTACATCAAGAACTTTTCTATGGCTACCCCTCTGACTGATCCACTCTAGACGCTGCAGTTCTATGCTTCATTACTACTTTTTACGTACGTTTAATCAAAGTATCCAGTAGTTACACGTTATTGAGCACTGTTTAGTGTATCGGTGTTAAGTTTAATTGCTTTACAATGATTAGACGAAGTAACTATCCATTTCTTTTCCGTATCAAAAGCAGAAGAAAGACAAAATTGTGACTTAAAAGACAAAACGGTTCTATCATTGAACCTCGTGTCGTTATAGATAATTTCATTCTTATTTTAGAACTTTCGTGATTCTTTTTTTCTAACCTTACAGTAGATTCTTGTGGCTAAATCTACAATCAGGATGTTCGAATAAAACCTAGAAAGCTAAGTATGTGCAAAAGAGATTCAGAAAAAAAGTTAGAGAGCAGGAAAACGAGTATGGATCAATACTTTTACTTAAGTCTCTGATAACAAAAAATGTAATCCATCTCTAAAATCTGAAGTATTAAGCTTACAAATATTCTTATTTTAAAAATATGACAATATCTTTACCTACGTTAATTTTTTTTTCATTTGTCTTATGTACACAATTAGTTTAATCAAGAAGAAAAGAATTTTTTAATATCTCCAAGAACTGAAAAAAACTTTTAAACTCTGTATTAGTTCTTAGATTTTAAATTTTATTAATGTCATAATTGTTAATTATGACATTGTTAGTGAAAGGTGGATTAATTTGAATTTATAATTTAAATCCAGATAAATTTAGCCAGATGCCCATTTATCATTTAAATCCAGATAAATTTATCCAGATGCCAATTTATCATTTAAATCCAGATAAATTTAGAAATATATTTATTGATTTATTAATGTGCAATTTATAATCACTATCGATTTCGTCGTCACTTTAGAAAAAATAATCCAACCCATCTTCTCTTTCAGGTTGTGAGCCTTCGTGAATTTCAAAGAATCCTTCACTTTATGCTATTTATTTATTCCAATATTCTCCAATTCCTAACTTCTAATTCCTCGATTTTTGAAATTCTATGCATCCTTTAAATCAAAAATAAATCAGAATAAATAAATTAAACAAAAATAAACACCAGTGTTATAAACATTTTTACTACTTTTATACCTGTAATGCAAAATAGCTGGCCAACATTTGTATGGAAGTTTCCTCACTTTTGAAATATCATGAACAGAAAGGAATTTTGACCTCATAATAAAACTCTATATCTAGAAGCTCTAGATTTGTTTTGCAGACAGGTAGTTTTACTAACGTAGCAAATACTTAAGTGTCAGGCACTTTTGATTGAAATCATTTAGATTGAAAACTAGAACTTCTATAGAAAAACGGTAAAACGGGGCTTAGTATAAAATGCAGAATATGTTTTTTCATGGACTGTTTAATTTGAATCACATACTTGGAGATGAATTTCTTTTTATTTCCAGGGTGTATATTGACCGCCTCTTTTCAGCAAATTGCTTTTCAAATTTTTCACGAATGTGTATTTGAATTAAATTTACTGCAAGATAAATACTAGAATTAAAAAAAATGCGTTACACAATTATTTTTAGAGTTAATCACTGCAATGATCTACAATTAAATGCAACATTGACAACCGAATATAGTATTTCTACTGGAGGTTCCCTTATTTTTAATTACATTTGAAATCGGGATTCTTTAATTTGATTAGAATTGAAATGGTGTTGATATTTATTTGTAAAATGATTTGAAATCAGACACTGTTAGAGAATCCTTTAGGCGTCAAAAGTCACCTCATAATAAAAAAAGTTTAACATGTGCATATTTTTAGATCCAAAAGGAGCTGAAGGAAAATGATGCAGCTAAATTAATTTAGAAATTATATGCGAAAAGTAAAAAAATTAATTGTGGAAAAATGATTACACTTAAAGAATGGTTTTAATTAAAATTTTAAAATGTTCCTTTTGACGCCTTTGTTAGAAATAGAATATAAAACATGAAAGTTATTTAAGCATTTCCTGTTGCATTTTATTGTTTCATATTTGCTTTCTAGAAAAAAATAGAAAATTAGAATAAAACCAATAGATGGGAGAAAAAAAATGTTAACATATTACGTTCATTTTTCCAGATATCATAAAGTTTGGTTGCGGTTATTTCGCTACATGCTGTTAGGAAACAGTAATATGTAGTTTTGATTAAAATTTATAATTGCTAAGATCTAGGGGATATGGCAATCAGCTTGTTAAACAGTCTATCTTCTTTTCACTACGTCCCCTTACAATTTGCTTTGGAAGTTTTTGGGACAAGAAGTTCCCTTTTCTTATTCCCACATCTTTCTTTTAACAAAAACCACTTGTTAAAATTTACAGCCATTAGGCCTTATCATTTTACTGCAAATTATTCATATTCTTTTGCAACTTATAATTTGTCACACTCCGCAAGGCATTTGGTGATCAGATCGTTGTTGTTCGAATTGGACTACGGTGAAATGAGATGGCCTCCATCTCATTTCACCTGTCCATTTCATTGTCTGCCATTCAGATCTCTTATAAGTGTAAAGCAAGATAAATACTTACCAAACCTAATTAGAATTGCTAGGTGACTTTGCAAGTTAAAATCAAATACATTTTTGGAAGCAAATCTGACCTGTAGTTTATAGCAGACATACGATATATTGTAAGAATCTATAGGTCGGTTTGTATAAACTAATTACTTGCTATTGCTGTTAATGTATCTTGCAGTCAGTTTTCCCTTTCGTGGCGCGTGAACTTGCAGAACTTGTCATGTAAAAATGCGTTTCGTAATATCGCATTTTATAATTACTTTTTTAAATAAGCTTTGACTACATTGAATAGAAGATGTAGCATATGTAGAAAAGTGATTTGAAATATAAATTGATATATTTTCAAGATAAAAGAAAATAAGATTGTAATGGTTAGAAAGAAGACAAGTACCTGAAATTTTTCTAAAAGAAGTTATGACAACCATAGTAAAAGACGATGTTAAAGAGCCATCTTAAACTTGTGCTAGTTAATAATATGAGTCACATATTATTACATCGATATCAAATTTTTTTAAAAATATGTGGGGATGTTTTAAATAATTAGAGCATGAACTTGATAAAGCTTATTGATGAACTATATCATAAATAAATATCATTGACTGAATACAAGCATTGTATATACCTTGGACGTTCGTGGTGGCTGGGACGCTTTATCTGTATTATTTCAAGAAATTTGGTGGAGGATTTTAATGTGTAATTGTTAATTAATTATCCATGATGAAGTTCTTTTCTTTAGATTCCATGATAAACGATCTTTCTTCATTAACGACAAATTTTGATTTTTTTTTTTAAATTCTGGTTCGGTCGAGATGTTTTAATTTTTTTCAACAGTTTTCCATTTTTTTAAAGAAATGAATTGTGATAGTCTATCTGTCATCGAATCATTTTTTGGAACAAGTTTTCTGACTTTTTTCCGCCTTTTGATGACTTGTTTTGGGCTGATTTTTGGTTACGTGCATGTCAGTGTTTTTCTATCAGTCTTAGTCTGAACGATTTCATTAACCATCGGCATGTAAAGTGATAATTCATGCTCTAAAAGAATGAGGTGAATGCCGGTACTTTCGAATCGTTTGAGATATAAAATTTTTAATTGCTATCTCATTAAAAGTCGATACAGATGATTCAGATTGTGCCAAATTTTCTTTCGAACATTTAATTTTGAGACAAGAATGTAATTCTCATTTATAAATGTGGGAATGGTTTTGAATGTTGGTGTTTCTTTCTTTTTCTTTCTTTTTTTCATAAAAATGTTTTTCTTTTTACCACACCAATATTAATTTCTTACTTTACGCATACATGCAGCATTTTTTGTGTTTTTTTTCCTCAGAGAACCTTAACTACGGATTGATTTAGATATTCCAGATAAAACTTAGCACGCCATTTAAAACTGAGGTTGTTGTTACTGTTTTGGAGTAAATAAAATTTAAATCACAGCGATCAATAGATAAGTTATACAAAAATGTGCTGTTACTAGAATATTTTGTGTTTAGGTTTCTTTTCCTACAAATCAACTTTAAAAATGTTTAAATTCTTCGAGAAATTTTGAAAATAATATTGATATATCTCCGCTTTGTGTCAAATAATTTTCTGGAAACCATCCTAGATATTATTATGTAAAATGGATTTAATGTATGATTTTATGACTGTTCCATTCATCGTGCCTGTAGTTTAAAAATATTAGGGCTAAATCATTTACAGTCTGCGGATGAAAGAAACGTTAAAACTTCCTTCAGCTTTTATCCTAGCGAATCATTAAAGCTCGATCCGTATCTTCATCTCAGTGAATCATTAGAGCTAGTAGAGGTGTCAATTGCTGTTAAGCCCAATTGAAGTATCTCATCATAAATTGGGGCTCTGGGATCCTTGGCTGAAGTGTAATCGTAAATTTTAAGGAAGCGTACAAGTAACAGCTGTTGACGGGTTGCGTCGTTTAAAAGATCGTAAATCTCTTCGCGCTTAAGTGGCACATCATGATTCACGCAAGGTTTCCATTTTAATTAGGATTACAGCAATATTCTCTTGGATGGCCTTTCAAAACCAGTTAATAGATTGGTGTAAAAACAGAAAAATCACTCGTATGAAATCGTAGATATTAATTTATAAATTATCAAAAAATATATACGAAGGGTGCAATTTTTTTCTCCTTTTATTGCGTGATATTGTTTCTCTTAGTTACTATGTTATACTCTCTAACAGTTCATAAATTTTCTAAACTCCTAAAGCTCAAAATGAGGCCAAGTGTTTTTTTTTTTTTTCATGATTACGTCTTGAGTTAATATATCGGAATAACAATATAACATAGTAAACACAGCTAAAAAGCGATTTGTGCTAAAATAGCCTAATATCCCAGATTAGACAGGACATTTTTCGATTTTTGACACTCGGTCTCAGATTGAAAAACGTCTCCTTAAAATGTCCCTATTTTTTGTAAACTGCCTCGGATTGTCTGGATTTTAACGTAACATTAAGTAAATAAAATCGAAAGCTCAGTGCTTTATAAATGTTAATAAATATTTATATATGAAAAACAATAGGAATGAATGTTATTCGAAAGAATTACGATATTTAACTGCTTTTATTCAATAAAAAAGGTGTAAGCTATATTTACTACAACAGGAGTATGCTTCATACATAAAATAGGAGTATGCGTTATTTACTAAAATAGGTTTATTAATACTTTTACTATACATAATAAATGTCAAGAATGTAAATTCTTCAGAAGCTAAGTTTTTAAAATTAAATATAGTAAAGGTTTAAAAAATTTTTAATATGAAAAATTTATTTAAAAGGAAAAAAATAAACCTGAACAGTTCTGAAATTTTTCGAAAAACGAAAAGTCCTAAACCGGGAATGACTGATTTAATTCAGGACATCAAGCCGCTTTTAACTTTACATAAATTAATAAAATTTTCATTCGAGTTGGAAATGAGAAAAAAATCTGGCAACTGCTCCAGAAAATAAAGAACCCTTGGAAAATCTGAAGTTTAGAACTGTTTTAGACAAGTTCATTTCTTGATTGCATTCAAAGCATAATTTAAATTAAGAATAAAACAGACAACCGTCCCAGATTAGGGGTGAAATTTCCCAGTTATTGACACTTTGTCCTGACTTGAAAAAGATATCCCGAAATTGTCCTCATTTTATAAACTGTCTCAGAATGTCCGTATTTTTACATGTCTAGTAAGTAATTCATTTATATTGAAAGTTTTTAAAAATTAATTAGTTTTAATTTTTTAAAAATAGTTCCTGGAGAATTCCACGTACTTAACTTATCTATACATAGAATATGATCAACCCATTTTAATGAAAAACACCAGTTCCGTATCGTATACCATAATTCTTTTAAGCAGGCCATTCACATCTTTTCCAAAATGGAATTTTTGGAACACGGGAAGGACAAAGCAATCGTCAGTTTTAAAAACCGTTCGAAATTGGCATAGCGGAATTCAAACAAACTCAAAATCCAATACTTCATGCGCCGATTCCAATTTGGAGCCTCGATTAGAGGGTAGCGGCACATCAAAGGATCTTCCTACATTGAGACCTTGCATCGAGGGTAAAAATGAAACTCGAAATCTCCCGCGTAAAGAAGGGGATGGGTGAGTGGGTAGAATTCTGCGACTTTGAACCTTGTCTCAAAACAAACTTTGGAGCCTCCGTTAATGACGTGCCTCATTTTTCGACTTGAATGGATGTGAATAAAACCAGTCTTGGGACAAATGGAATGGAATGGAGTGAAGATGAATGCCCAGCTTTACTTATCGAGGGGTCATAGTTGAAGTAAATAGTTCATTTCTGAGAAAACTGATATCAAAGTTGATAAACTGCATTTAAAATAACATTGAATTAATTGTTCTTACTGTCTGGTTCATACAAATTGTACGTTGGACTTGAATCATTATTATACAGAAAATATTACATTTCTACAATATCATGGCAGTGTTGGCGCTAAATAGGCAAAATATGGACTTGAATAATTTTGATTCTGAAACTTCCATATTATTTATGCCCATTATGTAAAAGTTCTGCTATTATTAGTGTCAAAAGTAAAGAAGTATGTCCCGGAGTAGCCAGAAGAGTACCGTTATTTAACTCTTTGTCCCATGTTGTTCCACTTCCCCTCCAATATGTAGATTTCCTCGGGTTAAAGTTCGGAAAATATGGTCACTGCAGTAAAATATTTTTTCTGAAGTATCGTTCCCTCTACTATTGTATTACATGACTATAAGAACAGCAGTGAGCTTATCTAATGCATTAAGCTTTACATTGTTTGTGTACTGAATATTTACATATTTCCTCCACTGCGTTATCTGTAGTATTCCATCTATTTTATTTTTCTAACTTTTGAACCAATTATTTTCTCATTCACTTGAAATGGGAAACGCAGCCCTTTTCCTTCACACGTCTTCCACATGTAAAGCGAAGCAAAATAGGTAACCTGCGCATGTAATAAATCATACGCTATTAAGTAAAAAAGCAATTCCATCGTCAGTCTTAGAGGAATTGTTTGGAGAATAAAGCGATATTTTATTTATTTCGTTTTACTTATTGATTGATTTTGCTTTAAAATCTTAACGTTTCTAGATTCCATCGTGATTTCGAAAAAAGGGAAAATTATTTTGAATTTTGAAAGTTGGCTTGTTTCTTGGAAGTTTAAACATGATTAATCACAATAACCAGAGTGCATTTAGCATTATAGGGATCATTCTGCTGGGGAAAGAAGAAGAAGAAAGGGAAAAAAACTGTATGTTTACGGAATAGTTCGAAATTCTAAGAGATAAGAAAAAATGGTTTTGAAGCATATTTTAAACAAAACCTTCTAAGTGCTGTAATATTTGACGTTTCTTGCTTAATTTATCTGCGATTTCTATTTTGACGAATGATATTTTTCCCAAACACTTATCGTCCATATTACGACCATGTAAGATAATTACTTTCCTGTGATGACTTTCATCATTAATATTTTATTGCAATTTAAATTAAAGTATACAGTGGACCCCAGATAAGGTAGAAATTCCTTTTTAATGGAAGATTCTAATCCTCCTCCCCAAGAGATAGTAGAAATAACAATCAAGAAATCTTATTTTCCGCAGTGTTTTCGGCGCTATTACAATCTGGTGTACAGTGTGGCATTTTAGAGGTATTTAAGTCCCTTTAATGAGAGAAATGTGATTCCCCTCCCCAAAGACAAAATAAAATAAAAGAACTCTTATTTTACCGATGGTCGGAGATTCTTGTATACTGCAGTTAAAGTCGAGCGTTGCATGAATACGTGGAAATATGGAGGACTAGTACAGATGTAGCAGCGTGCCCGTGACATGATTAATCTCTCTGTTCTCTGAACCTGAAGGCAAATGAAAGAGGAAAAGATTAATTTATAATGGATCCCAGCACGCCGACTGTACAAGGCATGTACGCCTCATTCTTTCTCTGTCTGATCCTGACAGAAACATTGAAGAAATTTTTTTAATGAGATGTCAGAGCACTTGTGTATCTTTCTTGCCAAATATTTGCGTTCATGAGCTTCAGGATGCAGATATCGTTGTTCTTTCTGGAAATGTGTACAGTTGTCACATTTTCCAACTCAGAACAACCCACACATACAGTTATTAAGGAGGGAGAAAAAGGGCTTGAGAAGATCAGACTTTTAAAGATTGTCCTTGTGCTTTGTTGATGCTCATGGCTTGAAAGCTTAAACGAACAGGGGAACTGAAGGCGTTTAAGCTGGGGAATGGAAATCCGAAGGGATGATCAGGATTCTAGGGTGAAAACATGCTCTCAGCAGGTGTCCAGTCATAATTGTGAAAGCTTCAATGATATTCAGCATCAGTTTCTTAATACAAGTCTTGTTCCATTGCAAAGTGAAGGTGGATGAAGATTCCTGAAGCATTATTGGTGCCCCAATCTTTGGCTCCAATGTATGCGAAGGTACTCAGGTGAAACCAATGTGTTTTAAAGAAAATCTGCTGGAAAGGTTAACTTGGCTCATTCATTATCACATGTGATGGCAATAGATTTGTAAACTTGAACACTACCAGGCAATTCTAGTAAAGTTGCTTTATTCATGACGCTGACATCTTCGTTTCTTGGGCAGAATTATGCTACAACCATGAGTAGTCAAAAAAAGCGCTGTATGACACATTTGGAAATTTCTTCCTTCAGCTCCTGCTGAGTTTTCACAATCCTTCCAATTCTTTGCATGGCTATACCATCCATCTTGATTATCGGAGTCATGGCACTATTTCCTGGTTAGTAGATTATCTACCAAATTGGGCAGATGGTTTCACCGTTGAGATGTACTTTCGCATGTTTGTAAAATAAATCTATCGTACTGTGCGATTTCATACTATAACCCTATTATCGCAAAATATTTTACGATGTTTTTCACGATGTTGCGACGTTATTCTGAATGCCACTGGCATCGTAAGATATCGTATGAATATTGCTTAGGGCATCTTGGCTAATGGGGAGGGCTCCCATAATTTTCAAGCGTTGATACGGGACGTTTAAGCGCTGAATATATAAACATGAAAAAAAATTAAACAATTAATGGTCTATTTTACTCTCATAAAAACAGTAAAAAAATTAAGCAATTTAATAAAATGAACACAATAATAAAAAAAAAAAAGATGCAGGCTATTCCTTTTTAGCCAGTCATATTTTAAAGTTGATTTAACAATTATATCATTTTCTTCGTTCACATAATTATAAAATTAGGCTGCAAGTCGTCAAATTATATTGACAACTCAAATTGCTAATTATCTCCACTGACTAAGTTTACAGGAGAAAACAGGACAATGATAGTAATACAGGCTGAGTAGTGAAATGGCGACAATCCCGTATATACGGGCGCATGACAATCCCTAACATAGAGCATATTCCTACAACGCGCGACTTTTAATTTCATTACACGGGGTTTACTGAACCTTGCACTTATTAAAAGTATACAGTGGGTATTTATAGGTATTTAAAATCCCATTTAATAAACTCCCCCCCTCCCCAAAAAGATAAAATAAAATAAAGAAATTTATCGAGATATTTTCT
>BGPR01032621.1:4540-17407 GCA_013235015.1 Araneus ventricosus | reverse complement strand
AAAAAAGTTTCTGAGAGAAGCAGTAGATCTTTCTGAAAGTTCTTTTGTGAGGTCGTTGTCTTTTAGCAGTTTTACCGCAGCAATGTGATCAGATAACGCTAATATGATCACAGAGAAGTACGAAATACTTTTCAGGATCTAATTTCTTCCCATAAACACTTAATCAGTTTTCCAAAGAATTGTGGAGTGCCCTTAATATATCAAAAAGTTTATATAAACAATATATTTAATAACATCAGATTTAAAAAATAGACTTTGATTAGTGTACAAAAAATGAAAAGTATTTTTATTCATTTATTTTGTATTTTTCAGTCTTTAATTCATAATTCATCGTTAAAAATATTATGAAATCTTGAAATTAATTTCTTCATAAATTCACTAACAAATAGTGCATTCGTGTGAGACCAAAATTTAATTAAATTCAGAAAATATTAAAATAGTGTACTGTTATCTAAAACAAAGAAACAAAATTCTAGTACATCGAGAAGTGAGCGCTAATCGACTACAAAATTCCATTTTTACAAACATGAAACAAGTCAAGTTAAATAAAAGTGTATAGCAAATAGCACGATACAAATAAAAGATATATATTTGAGCAAGGTACACGTTCTAAATTTTAGTTTAACTCCTTTAACATCCTTTTGTGTTGATACACGAGAGATATTTACAGACAGAATTTATATTTCCCGTACTTTGGAAACATGGTGAAATGACGACTGAACCACCTTAGCCGGAATCCTGTCTCTAAACTTCTACACCACACCAGCGGAAGAACGTCCGACCCCGACGGATTTAATGTACTCTAGTCCTGCCTACACACAAAATCTTCGGGAGAATCCGGTTTTGAAATCAAGATCCTTCCGTCTCGAATCGTAGTAGTATTTAGAACTAGAGAAATCGCAGTATTAGAAGAATCATAAGAAAAAGTTGTTCTGATTTACAGATTCCAAATTATGTTCAATATTTCTGCGCACTTAAAAATATTTAATATATAAAATCTATATATCTATGAAATATGTGTCATGTAACTTTCATTTTTGTTAGTTAATGAGGAAAAACACCACAAAACACTCCCAGTTCGAAAGATTTTGTGCCTTTTGAAGGTTTCAGCTTCCTATAACTTTTCAAAATCATAGAACCAAATCATGAATTCGATTATCCTTACACTGTTAATTCGAAATTTTTTAATACCCAAGCAGATTATTTGAGCAAGACTAATGAAGTCGTTTATTTTGAATAAATGTGTTCTGGAAAAGCGATTAGATGATTCTAATTTCTTTTCAAATAAGTAAGGAATTTTTCGACTAGGAAAAATGTCTTGTTTGTAATTCTTTATTAGATTGTTTTTCAGACTTCATTGAACAAGATCAGGGTAGTTTAATAGAAAATAATTAATTTTGCTCAGCTTTTTGTTTTCTTCTCATTGTTTTAGTTGACTTAAAATTCTTGTATTTTGTAGATTTTCGAAATTTCTGAATATCATGAAATATTTAAATTTTTCAGAAATCTCAAAATATTTGTAAAATCGATTTTTCCTCCAATATAATTTAAGTAAGCTGATTTTCATTTATTTTGGTACATATTGTTTCAGTAGTGTACTATTTGTTAAAGGATTTGCGATGCTCAAAATTCCAGTCAAAAAGAAAGGATGAAAAATTCAATTTATATTTTTAGTTTATATGCAAAAAATTGAAAACTTGTCAAGATTTTTAAAATTTTAGGTTTTCTTTCATAAAATTTTCAATGACCTAAAGTATGAAATATTTTATATTTTTGCAAAAATGATCTGAATTGTATATTTAAAATATTCTGAATATTTTAAATCTGAATTTGTCTTCAAAACCTAGATTATTGCTTAAGTTTATCGCTTGCAGGCACTCTAAAGAACGAGAAGCTTAAACATAAGGAAATGCTGATATCCAGAAAATTACATATACACAAGTGTTTCCAATTTGCATTTGTTATAAAGGTATTTTGGCTAATAAAAAGTTACCAGTTGTCGATAGGAACTTCAATAACCACTTAGATATTGTAATTACTATATTTCAGACTTTTGACTACTTACTGCTGTAGGGAAATTCGCTATTGCAATAAAATCAAATTCGCTTATACTATAAAGGAAATTTCTCAGGTAAGTTTCTTTGGATTACCAAGCAGAGTTTTTAAATTTTGTACACTTGTGTATTCTGGATGAAAATGCACTATTCTGAGATTTTCAGAATTTAAACACCAGTTAATTAATTAATTTAATTTAATTTTGATTGCATGGTGATTCAGCACCAAATAATGAAGAAGAAATAGTTGATTTCAAGATTACATAATATTTATAATAATGAATTGTAAATTAAATGATCAGATTAAAAGATATTTTAAATAAAATTTAGTACACTAATAAAAGTGAGTTTTTAAAAACTGTTTTTTATTAAAATTATTAAATGTAACATTCTAACTCCTGAAACTCCTACACTACCATATTACACATTTTGTTCTATTCCACATTTATCTACAGTATCTAATTGCTATATTCTTTGATAAAAATAAATTTTGGGTGGCTGCAAAGGATATTTTTTCACAGCAGCACCAGCTCACAGTGTGTTAAGAAATTTTGTACCATGTGGATTCAATGTATTACACTGGTGTGCAAATATTAAGGACCGTTTCGGAAAATGCGAGCAATTTACAATTTATTCAAAAACTATGGTTCGCAATCAGTAGCGGAGAATCTTGGGACATACAATCTAGTATCACTCACATTTTACAGTGAAGATTCGGTCACGAGGGCATTAGGAGTACGGCCAGAAAGTGATGAAGACGGAACGGGATTTCAATTCATCAGTTTTGAAAAAAAACTGATAACGATATGAAACTTTCATTAGTGGTTATGTTTGATGTGCATAATATTTGCATGCATTTTCGTAAAAATAGCACAAATATTCGGGAAGATATAAAAGTTTCTTTAAAAAATCCCAAATTTTTCCCGCATGTTTTTTGCTTATAACATGCCGAGTTTTCATCCAAATTATACGAAACTTACAGAGCACTTGATAAGATGGTGCAGAAGTATTGCATTAAACTTTTACGTAAATACGTTGAATATTAGAGGAAATATGAGTATTTGAACTAAATATTTTTTATTGCGCATGTGCGAGACTGCGTCATTTTTCTTTCATCACTTCAAAGGCAGATATATAGTGCAACTTATATAAAAATTCCAGATGAATACCGTTAAAATTCAGAAAGAGGTTGGCATTTCAGTGAAGTTAATTTAAATTTCTTTTTTAGAGAAGCTAAGTGATGAGGGTTCTTGTACAAATTGATACTTTCGAAACATGAATCTCCGTATGTTTATAGGCGAAATGCAATTTAAATAAAGTATTTAGTTTATAAGTATGCATGTGTATTTAGTATATTAAACTTTCCTAAAATTCAGTGCTACTTTTCGAAGATTCATGTTTCGAAAATATCAGTTTGAGCAAGAACCCTCATCATTTAGCTTATCTCAAAGAGAAATTTATATTCACCTCACTGAAATGCCAACCTCTTTCTGAAATGTAACGGTATTCATCTGGAATTTTTTTGTAAGTTGCTATATATATCTGGCTTTGAAGTAATGAAAGAAAAATGACGCTATGTATCGGACATGGGCAGTAAAAAAAGTATTTAGTACAAATACTCATATTTCCTCTAATATTCAACGCATTTACTTCAAATTTTAATACGATATTTCTAACATATTGTCGAGTGTTCTGTAAGTTTCGTATAATTTGAATGAAAACTCTGTATGTTATAAGCAAAAAACATGCGGGAGAATTTGGGGATTTTTTAAAGAAACCTTTATATCTTCCCGAATATTTGAGCTATGTTTACGAAAATGTATGTAAATATTATGCACATGAAACATAACCTCTAATGAAAGTTTCATATCGTTATCAGCTTTCTGTAAAACTGGATGAGTCGATATTCCTTCCCGTCTTCATCACTTTCTGGTCGCCCCCCCTAATTGCCCTCGTGACTGAATCTTCACTATAAAATGTATATGATACTCTATTGTATGTTACACGATTCTCCGCAACTAATCTTGAGTCATAGTTTTCGTATAAATTGCATATTTCTCGTATTTTCCGAAAAGATCCTTAATTTTTGCACACCAGAGTATTTTGATATTAATCTGCCCTCTTTTCTATCCAGCTAAAGAATAATATTTCAATTACAAAATTATTCTGATTTTTGAATTATCTTTCAAATTTTCCTCTAAAGTAACATACAGGGTGATTCAGATATCCGGAGAAGTGTTGAAACTTAATAATTCGCAGAGGAATAAAGATAGAAATATGATGTTTACACAGAAAAAAAATGTAAATTAAACCCGATTTTTTGTCACGAAAGCAGAATATATTTCAAAATAGCTTACAATTTGCATCATCAGATGGTTTTACAGTTGGTGGATCGATGCATTAGATAGAATAACAAATTGTTTAGAGTACTAACTTACAAATTCTTAGTGTATCGTCCTCTATTCCGGAGTTGATCTGTCCAACGAAGAACCACATTTTTTGCATGCCTGTTGTATTAAGCAACATTACTCTTGCTCCTGTTCTGTTATTCAATAAGAAATGGTGCGTAATACCTCGAAAAAGTGTGGTTCCTCGTCGGAAATAATGATCTCCTGAACGGAGAGCACACTGAACATTTGTAAACAGTTACTGCGCCCAATTTCCTATTCTATGTAATGCATCTCTCCACCAAATGCAGATTTCTCTGGAGGTTTAAATTCTAAATTATACTATACAAAATCCTGGTTTCGCTGCAAAAAATTCTGTTGTATTTTCATCCTCTTTCATCTGCGCAGACGGCATGTTTATATCTTCATTCGTTTCATTGAACTTTTGAATCATCCTGCATATAAAGAGTACCATAAGACGAAGAAATGACGTCATTAATTCTTAAATAACGAATACAGATAGAAAAGTCATGATAACAGACAAAGTACACTAACTTAGGAAGATATTTTTTCAATCATTAAGTTATTCACAGGAATACTTCCATAACCAAAATGTTTTTTTTTCCGGATTTTTTTAGCTCTTTATTATAATAAGTGTTTTAATTTAGTGCGACTCAAAGGCCTGATAATTTTATTTAAACATTTTTATTTATCTTGACTTGTTTTATGTTTGTAAAGAAGGAACTTTGTAATCGATTTTTTAACTCACTCCCAGATGTACTAGAGTTTTGAAATTAAAAAAGTTAGAATAATATATTCCTTGGAAAATATATTCCAAGATTCCATTGTATTTAGAATGATGAATAACTAAACAGTAAAAGATAATTAAAATAAAAAAATTAGACTTTTTAGTAAACCAGTCAAAATGTGCTTTCATAAACTTTTATTATTAAATTTTTTGAAGCATGTAAATTAATTTTGTACACTAGTTTAAATTTTGGTCATCTTATCGTCTGAATAACTTTTTTCACCAAACAAATTGCCTTCTAATTAAATGAATTTTTAACTTTTCAACGTGATTGTTATGCAAATATATTGTGACGAAATCACTAACGTCATGGATTTCAAAACAACATTTTATACCTAAATCCTTCTGAATAGAAACAAAATTGAGCGTCAAGAAATATACGTTTTATTTTAGATTTATTCCGTTATAAAGAAGAGTTTACTCTACCTGGGTGAAGAGACAAATTCAATTAGAGCGATTTATTTCCGGAATTTTCATTATCATAACAAAACAATGAGAGCTTTCAATATCTATTTTTTAAAAAAATATTCGATTAATTAAAGAGTTCGTCTTCCACTTTCATGTTATTTAATTTCTAAAAATATTTTATTCTTTAGAAGATTTGTGTGCAACTTTATAAGAGCAAACGATGATTATATCACAAAATAATCTATACAAATAGTTGATACATTTAAGGATAATTTCTATTTCCGTTACTGTTAAAAATTTCAAACCATTCCAGAATTTTTTCCTTCCTTTATTTTGTATCTGTTAATTTATTTATCCTTTAAATAAACAGATAAACATAAATAATTTTATTGATGTGTTGAGAAATTGCTTAAAAGCTTTCAATTTGATCTCAGAATTAAGAAAGTATTGCTGTTTACAGGTAAAACTCAAATTATATAAAAAGAAATTTATTAAAGAAAATCAGACATTCTGTACCAGGGTTACTTATACCGTGTGGATGCGGAGATCAGTAGTGGGTCGCAGAAGCTTCCACGCTACCTTCTTCTGGGGCCCATGGCCTAGTGGTAAGGTCTCGGTCTTGGGGCCAGGCCCGAGACCTGATTCCACTGAAGAGCCGCCGCGTATGCGAACCTCTTGCATGGTTAATCATACGTAGGGGGCCAAATGTCCTCCCATTGGTGTGGTGCGGAAGTATGGAGAGGGGGAGCCGGAAAGAAGTCATCCTCGTCATCTGACCGCGATTCAGAATTACGAGGTCCGACCTAAAATAGCTCTCGTGCAAAACTAAACTAAAACTGCCTTCTTCTGTAAGATTCTTCAATATTTTTAATCAAAAATAGTTATGAAAATCCTTTTCACTCTCTTTTATTTAGCTTTACTTGTTTCATGTTTCTTAAAATTAATATTTTGTGATCGATTTTCCTGGGGTGCTAGAGTTTTGAAATTTTGTATAGTTTTGTATTCTCGATATAAAAATCCAATATTTTGATATTTTCAGAACGATTAATCGCTTGATTTATTTAATTCCGGTAATTTATTTGAGAAAACTTGAATTTCAAAATCCTATAATGAGAGTAATAATGAATTATGAAATACAGAGTGTCCCAAAAATGTTGAAATGAGCATTTTTTTATAGGTTGGAGATAAGTACGTACCGTAAATTGTAAAAGTGTTCATAATCTCGCAAGAAATAAAATTGTGTTAATGGAATATTCGTGCCATTAATTTTTTTAAAAAGAGTTACACTTTTTAAATTTTTGTGTGCCCCCTCGGATGAAATTGGTCAATTAGAAATATTTTTCTTTCCTATTACAAAATCATTGCAATATACTGTATACCCCTGTATCTTTAAAATTGATTTAGTTATAATTATGGAAAAATATTACTCATACCACTTTTTCCTACCATTTAAAATGGTATTTCGTCAGTGAAAATAGGCACCATATACAAATTGATTATGGCTTTTTAAATAATAAATACTAATAAATACTTAAATCATTTCATTGAAATTTTCCCTGCATTTTTTTTTAAAAACTAAATGTAACTATTTAACTAAATTTACTCAAAATATTTTGATGACTCATTGTCATTGTCAATGAACTAAATTTAGTAATTTGATTTTGACATTCGAATGAAAACTTTTACTGAATTTTCAATATTAGAAAGCCGTTTCTTAATGTTAGTATAAAAAGCAAGAAAACTTTTGTATTTAAGAATAAAAATCGTAAAGTTTTCTTAATGACACTCATTATTTTCAGAAAAATTAGTTTTCCGGAAAACCGGCTTCTTGAGAAATTGTATTTAAGAATTAAAATCGTAAAGTTTTCTTAATGACACTCACTATTTCGAGAAAATTAGTTTTCCGGGAAATCGAGAACCCGGGTTCTCGAGAAATTGTAATATTTTCATACTTTTTGTATAACTTGGAATTATATTTGGTTTCTGGAATTCCCAGGAACAAACAGTTATGTTAAAACAGAGTTTGACTGTGAAAGGATGGTTTGTTTAGACACCAAAACACGCTGGAATAGTTTGTTGGCAATGCTTGAAAGAATTTTAGAAAAAATCAGCAATTTCAAAAGCATTAATTGATATTAAAGAACAACAAATTTTGGTTAATGTAGAATTTGAAACTCTGACTGCAATTGTAGCAGGCTTGAAGATAGTAAAAATTGGCCTAGAAAGACTATGCAGTCGAAACTCGACTTCATAGCTAATTGCCGAAGGAGTATTTGATTTCATTATTGGAGAGTTGAACCCACGAAACTCAGAATTTGCCTAGAATATGGAACGTTCTCTGGTCTAAAGAATTAGTGAGGGACGCAATGTTAGTTAGGTTGGATTAATGCAATATCTAAATCTTTGGGAGGAAGTATGATGCTGCTGCAGTTACTGTTGATCTTTCACGTTTACCAACTAAAGACGAATCACTGTCCAACTCTTCTCACTCAGAAGAGAGAACGGAAATTTTGGAAGAGAAATCTTTAACGTTGTTCGAAAAATAAAAAAAAGCTATTGCTGTGTTGTTGAAACATTAAATTCCTAAGTGTCGTATGGTCTTAGATTAAAATAAATTTTGCTTTTGAATAACCATAAATGATTAAGAATTAACGTGGTATTATAGATTCACAATTAACCGTAAACATTCAATGCAATAACTCCAAGCACAAAGTTACTATCATATTATCTGGTCAGTGCCTTGCTCAAATGCTCTAAACTGTAAAAATGCAACACTCAAACCATTAGAACTTTAAATAGATATTTATCGATATGCAATTCCTGATTGAACATAGTTAATACAATAAAATAAAAATTTGTAAATTGAATGCATTCATTCTAAAGATTAAACTCGTTTGGTTTATTTTGACACAACATCTACAGTACATAAAAATAATTAATGCACTAATTATGATTCTAAAGTTACACTGGAAATTCTAAAAGAGTGTCTCTAAACATAACCGTAAATCCATACAGTAGCTAGAGTTTCATCATGTAGTCATTAAAAGATCGTTGTTTCGCGATTTACTCACATGCGCAAACACCTGAAATAATATCCATGCATTCGCTGATACGTAAGCACGCTACAGCAAGAGTTCAGAGTTTTTTAAGAAAAATTTCCTCTCGTCAAATGAAATGTTGTCCTAGCACTCATAAGTTACAAAGAAAAAACTAATTGAAATGCGTACTCATCACTTCAGCACTGCAGTCAAAATTTGCTGGTCATCAATAATGTAGCGCACATCACCGCTCGGATTGCCTGGACTATATGCCACCTTCATCATCCAAAATGGCCAAATTACCAGGGGCCTTCCAACTCTCTGACAAGACCAATTCGTCCACTATTTTCGAAAAAACTCCTCACCACCTCTGCACCCGCCAAGAAGAAGTATCCTTTTTCCCCAACAAAAAGCCCGCTCTCGTGATCATACGGAAGTCACGTGATTTTTTATCACACCGCTGATTGGTCCAGCTGCTCCAATGACCAGAATTTGACGTCATTCACAGGACTTCTAGAACTTTCCACATCACGTTCAGGGATGCGTCATTTAACCACAAAAATGTGTGAACGTCACTCTGCAATTGTCCACAAAGGGAAATGATCCCCGTGAAACAGGTCTGCCAGGCGCTACGAACTTTCACTTCTTATTAAGACGTCTGGGGCAGAATCTCAGAAAACGAAACATATTACATTTTGAGAAAGGAAACAAAAATTTTGTGCTACATATTTAGAAATTCAAACAATTAATTAATATTTAAGCAAACACACAGATAATCGCATAATATATTTTTACCAAAAAAAGTTTTGAAGTGAATTATTGCTTATTAAATTTTAGATAGAGGATTAGACTTTGGATTTATTTAATTAAAAGCACTAAAAAAACTAATTGAGTTTATTAATTTAACCCTCTGAGTGGTTCGGTCTTCTTTCTAAAGCGATTCGAAAAGCGAGCGGCTGTAGAACCTTTATCTATTTTGAAAGTGTCTTCCTCCCAACAGAAGATTTTCCCAAAAGCGCAGCAGATCAAGTCTCTTCCCCCCTCTGAGCTGTGGACAGTCAGCAACCCCCTTGGAGGGGCGCACTAACCGCAAGAATCCGCTCTATTCAACTTTTAACCTATTCAAACTAGGTTTTACTGCTTTCGGAGATAACACCTGTCGTGTGACAAAATTACACTTTATGTCTTCGAGAGCCCTCTTTCTGCATATTGCCCGTGTCCATGACAAAAATAAACACCGTTAGACTAGACAAATGCCAGACCGTTGGGCCAAAAAATTGAAGGCTATATTACTTATTTTTCATGTCGTGAGTTTCTAAAAATATGAACATCATTGAAGTTGCAAGAAAGTTGATATTCTTTAGATGTCTCTGTGACTTCAATTTATTTGATGTTTATTAATAGTTGTATTTTAAATATTGGCTGTACTTCATATTATTAGTTGTCTTTTTTATATTCTTGATTTCAATTTATTTTCAGTCTACACGTCAGCATATTAGTCTACGAATGTAAAAATTATTTCCTTAATTTTAAGGTTTAACTACAATGCCATTTATATATATTTTACTAATCTCTGATGGCACTATAAAACTTTTCATATTGTTTCTTGATTTAGTATTCGGCAAAAAGTAAAAAAAAAGAGCCGATCACAAATAGAAACGGAGTTTAATTGGCGTAATCCGTTTTGTATGCAATTAAACATTTATTAAATAGATAGTCACATAATAATCTATATTCCAAAATAGCCAGTAATAATTAATACAAATGAAGGATTATAAATAACCTTCTTAACCCCTGAATAATGTTTTAAATAAAGCAATATACTTCAAGCCTTTTGTACTGAAACTAGTTATATATGCTTTTTAAGAGGGCGAATTAATAATCCTCAAACTAAAGATTGCATTTAGAAAACCAATGCACTAAATGTCGGAAGAAATAGCTTATTCATATAACCTTTATTTAGTACGCAAGAGATTATCTTATATTATAATAAACGGAAATTTAATTCACCTGAAATTTGAAACTTTGATGCTATAGTCCAGGAAGAGCATCCGGTCGCGAATTTTTCAAAATTAAATTTAATTCTTTATTTATAATTTTTTTATCGAAAAGTAATGGCATATTGAGTTTCAGGAGCATTAGAGTTTTTTTACACGATTGAAACGAAAATTGGGCAATTAAGGTTAAAAGACCACATACCAAATTTCATTTATCTAAGTCGTTGCGTTTGGGAATTATAGTGTTCACAAGCATGCGATTACAAAAACCGACCGACAGTCAACGTTTCAAGGGATTTCGTCCAAAACTTAATACGGGCTTACATTCCTAATTTTTGAAACTGTGTACCAAATTTTATCTATCTAGCTGTTGAGTTTTGAGTTATCGTGTTCATATGAACCCTAACAGACAAATTTCCCGTTTACGGACTTTATCCAAAAATTGATTGATATATACTAATTTTGTATAAAGTCCATACACCAGATTTCGCCTTTCTAGCTTTAACCGTTTTTGAGTTACCGTGTTCACAAACAAAATTCCAAAATTGTGTTCTTCGGACTCAGGGAGGTCTAAAACGTGGAGATTAATCAAAATCTCGTGTTGAAATTTACGATCGACGATTATAATACTTTCTCTTTGTATACTTCGTGTACTAGAAAGTAAAAACGATCAAACTTTTTTTCTATCAATTTTACAAAAATGCGCTAGCTACGAAGTAAAGTGTTATTGAATTTTTTTTTCTACAGACAATCTTTTGCAAACTTCGCAAAATCAAAGCATAAGGAGAAAAATTTAACACCTATTCGAAATTAATCAGGTGCTTTTTCACAATTTATAAATGTCTTGGACGTTATCGGTGTGATATTCAAAAACATTTTTGGGCCTTTTCATACCAAATATAAAGGAAATTTAACTAACATAAAACTTACACTTTACTGTTTTTCTTAAAAAATAAAATTATAGATCTAATTCAAATATATCATACAGCTTGGAAAATAAATAAGAGTCTCATTATTATCCATTAAAGTTCAGAATGAAAATAACAACCTGTATATAAATCAGAATTTTATTTAAAAAAATTATACTTTACAAATCACAGCACACACACAAGATATTGTGATAAAACACACTGTCTAGCATGTGACGGTGGAGTTTGGAAATAATTCAATGCCTGAGACTACTATTATTATTAGAAGTACTGTCTTCAAACTCGTTAATAACGTGTCGGGATGCATTATAGGTTTGTAACACATATTAGTGGATTCTTGTCTCATAGCATCTATTAAAATTCAGCTCGCAATTGGCATAAGAGCTACCAAAAGCAATGTAATTCAGGCATTTAGATTTGATCACTTAATGAAGAATGCATATCAGCAAAACTATAACGCTCAAGGAACTAGTGCATAAATACAGAATCATTGAAGTAAGCATTGATATTTTCTTAGAAATGGTTTTGTGTTCTTACATTTTAAAAAAGAAATAAACATTTTCACTGATTATTGAAATGAAATTAAACTGCAGATGTTATCAGACTCTTAATAAGATAACTAAAAGTCTGTTAAGATCACTGAAACGTTAAATTTAGTTGATATTATTCTTTACGTTTCCATGTAAACCAAAATTTTCTCTAACAAAAATACAATATTTTAAAACATAAAAAATAAAATTTTCATCCCTTTTCTTTAACATTTGTTTCAATGTTTGTTCAAAGTGAGCAAAAAATAAATTGAATAATAATTATTTGAAAAAATAATTGTTTTTTTTCGGAATTTATTTCATTCTGATGAATTTAAAAGAAATTCTAAGTAGTGTAATATAGAAAACTCATCTAGAAAAAAAACTGCTATAGTTTTAAAAAATCACACCTAAACCTTAGTTATTTTTTTTCAATTCAATGTTATATAACGAAATAAACAACCCCCCTCTTTTCTTATCACCCCCGGCTTCTCAAATTTTTCTATGTTTGAATGGGGTATTGAAAGAGATTGGGCAACAAAATCTATTTTATTTAACAATTCGATTAAAACATTGATGCATTGAAATAAAATCTTATATAACATAAGTGTATTACAGGGAAAACACTTGAAACATAATACAATTTCAATCCAGGCTGACAAATATTAAACCGAACTTATACAGAATCCAAATTCGGACACACACAACTAGAAAAAAAA
>BGPR01032620.1:0-17407 GCA_013235015.1 Araneus ventricosus | reverse complement strand
GTTGCCACACAACAATTGCACTTAAGGGAGGTCGTGTCTCTCAGGGACATCTGTTTGTTGCTCTGCCCTCTTGGGCAGATGATCATTTATATCAACCCCACACTTTCTATGCAGCTTTATTATTTTATTCCTTTATATACGTTGTTTTCGTTTTTGCTCTAGTATGCTTTCTGCATCCTGAGAGTCAGCGGCGGCGAGTAATTTGGGCGAGAGGGGGCAGTAACCCCCCACTTTTCTGGGGAAAATTAAATTGTCATTTCTTTTTAACTGTTTAAAACTAGGAATCATAAAAAGTACAATAGTATTCGGGAAAACTAACTAATTTTGTAACAAAATTTTTAAATTTTGCTGTTTACCCCTATATTCCCGGCTACTTTTAATTATCAGTAAATTCTTTGAACTCTCGCTTTTTTTTTACCAACCGCCGCTCCAGCTGAGAGTACAAAATACTGTCTCTGTGTTCTTAATATATTATCTCTCAGATCATTTCTTGCGCAGTTACTGCAAAAAAGACAAACAAAAATACTCCAGTCGTTAATTAATACCAGCCGCTTTCGGCGATCAGCTTTTCAGCCGGGAATATTATTTGAATTGAACTTTACGCATAATTTAATATTCATGGATCACTTAAGAAAGAAATTCAAAGCTTGAAATTTTGATAGACAGTGAACCCGTGTTCTTTAAGTAGCTCAGATGGTGTAAAAATCTGCTTTGGCCAATAATGCTTTCGAAAGGTGTCACAGAGAAACGCTAAAATTTCGCTTGTTTTTAATTAAATTTAATTATAATTAAAATAAAGAAACCGACTCGGAGGAGTACAATCCCACTATCAAAAGTAGATTGCAGCAACATTTTGTAGCTTTAGATCCAGCGGCCTTCCCTTGTAGAGCTCCAACCCCCACACACAAACTCTTACACAGATATTCCATTTATTAAACACTAGCCGCCTTCGGCAACCAGCCTTTTTCTTCGGGAATATGATTTCAACTGAACTCCTTATGCATAATTTGGTATAAATGGTTTCCTTAACAAAGTAATTTTGAACTTCAAATTGTGATGAACATTTAAAGAGTGTTCCTTAAATGGAACCTTAAATGGAACACTCCTCCTTTCCACATATTCTGTTTATTGTCTACATGAACGTCCCTAATGGAGTCAAGAAACTGCCTGTGTCATCAGTGGCAGATTTTGACGATATAGGACCCGAGGAGCAAAATTATTTTGAGGTCCCCACCTAAAAAAACTATTGATGATATAAATGTGTAACTTAAATAACTTACTTATGCTTTTAATTCTATGTCTATGTTTATATTCATTATTCAGTCTGAATCTAATTTTTGTATTGTTATTTATCTGATTTCTAATATTTATTTTACCTCATTTTTACAAAGAATATACACTATCTCATCAAAAGCATCCGAAAACTTTCGGATTTTCACATTTTTTATAATTTCTCCGGAAAGGCTAAACCGACTGTCCTTAAACTTCTACCATTTCAAGAAAGGACTCTAACTCGCATTTAACAGTGAAGATTCGGTCACGAGGGCAATTAGGGATGAAGGCGAAAAGGGAGTTTGACCACAGAAAGAAAGTTGATAATGCGATGCAACTTTCATCACTGATTATGTTTGGTGTGCATAATATTTACATGCATTTTCGTAAAGACAGCACAAATATTCGGGAAGATATAAAGGTTTTCTTCAAAAATTCCATATTTTCCCGCTTGTTTTTTGCTTATAACATGCAGAGTTTTCCTCCAAAGTATACGAAACTTACAGACAACTTGGCAATATGTTAGAGAAGCATTGTGCAAATATTTGGAATATATACTTTTAATATTAGAGAAAATATGAGTATTTATAGTAAATAAATTTTTACTGCGCATGTGCGAGATATAACGTAATTTTTCTTTCACATCTTCAAAGCCAGATATGTATGGCAACTTATATAAAATTTCCAGTCGAATATCGTTAAGATTTTGAAAGATATCGGCACTGCAGTGAACAGAATTTCTGCTTCTTTCTAAGAGAAACAAAATGATTAGGGTTTATCCACAAACTAATATTTTTTTTATTTCGGTCACGACGGCATTTAGAGGACTAAGCAGAAATTGATGAAAGAAGAAAAAAACTGTGGGCTACCCCGTTCCATAGAGAGCTGATAATGATGTACAAATTTCATCGATGATAATTACATTGTTTACATGCATTGTTGTGAAAATAACGAGTATATTATGGAAGACATAAAGGATTTCTTAAAAAATCCTAAATTTTCCAGCATGTTTCGCTTATAACATGTAGAGTTTTCCATCAAATAATGCAAAACTTACAGAATACTTGACAGAAGTGTTCCATTAAAATTGGAAGTTAATACTATGAATATTAGAGTAAATATTGGTATTTGCAGTAAATAGTTTTTTACTACACATGTGCGAGACATAGCATAAATTTTCTTTCAAAACTTCGAAGTCAGATATATAGGGCAACTTATATAAAAATTCCAGTGAATACCGTTAAAATTCAGAAAGATATCTGCATTGCAGTGGTGTGAATTTAACTTGCACTCTAAGAGAAGCTAAACGATGAGGGTTTTTCCACAAATGATACTTTAAAAAAATTTGAATCTACCAATAGTTATCCACGAACTACAACTAAGTAATGTATTTATTAAGTGACTTATTTCCACCGATGTTTCGTTCGACTGTTTTCGTTCTGTCATTAATTTTTTGAAAGCAAAGAGGGAGAAACTTTTCAGCGAGGAGAGAATTATACTAGAAAAAAGACTGCAACGTCGTAAATTCGCCGTCGGCTTAGTACTGCGGTGTTTCAAGCATAGATTTTGAGGCACCCTAGCGTCTCGAGGCACGAGGCGGCCGCCTCTAACGCCTGTGCGGAAATCAGCCACTCTGTGTTATGTAACTTCTAATTGTAAATTGTAGGAGTGAATTTCACTCTTATTCTTCCTTAAAATTTTGCATTTGATTTCAACAATAAAATGGCGCGGCGCATAAGCTGATAAAGAAATTAACACATAGAAATCAAAAATGAAATATTTCCTAATATATTTACTATCTTAGAGGACTCTATTTGCAGATTTAACAGAAAAACTGATGAAATAGAAAAAGATATAAAATCCATGAGGACATTACCTTTACTTTCAACAGTGGAAGAGAAAACCGCAAATAAGTATTTGTTTGAAAAATTAAAAGGGTTTTGAATTTCATTTCAATAGAGAAAAGTATTATTGTATTAAGTCCAATGAAATCGAAAAAATAAGTTCTCTCAAATAATTAATGGAAAAAAATTTATATATTTTCCTTTTACGTTAAATGGAAGCTACGCATTCAAGTCTCTAGCAGTAATCTGCCAACATATGCGCCTCACCTCCCTTGATATGTTTGTTCCATTACTTTGATATCCTGGCAGCCGAAGTCAAGCCGAAGGAAAATATCACATTCGTTCGGCTACTTTTAGAGCGGAGGATATCATTTCTTACCCCCACTAGAAAGTCCAGTATGCCCATTCTCACTCCATGCAGTATTGTTAAGACATTCATTTTACAATGGGGTGAGGGGAAGGGATGTCATCTTGTGGCCCATAATCATGCCAATGCTAGAAAGGTCTCTAGATTTGGCTACATATGTTCCAATTTTTTTTCTAAATTCTTTCCTCCCACTTTTATTTGAATGAATTTCTCGCTTTGAAGTACTTATTTTGTTTTTATAATTATTATGCATTTTGCAATATGCAAGATTTCTTTTTAAAGTAAATTCTAAGATTAAAATAGATTTTCTACTCGGGTGTAAAGTACAGCATTTCTGATACTAAGAGAGTAAAATTGATCTAAATGAGATATTTTATAATAATCATATATGAAAAAAGGGCTTATATTTATGATTTTTATTTGTTTCATTCGCAATTTTTTTAAACGCCACAAATTACTTGATATAACTTCTACTGAAACAAAGCGATATGATATCAATTGTTCAAATATAAGAAAAACATTATACAATGATTAATAATACAATAGGCAATCGTTATTTGTGTGTTAAAATATTTTTAGAATTATTTATGATCAGTTCTTAATCCAGTGAACATTTTAAGTTCTTTAAGAAACTATATAAATAATTATTCAGTATTAAATATTTAAAAAATTTCATAACTGAAATTTATATATTGCGTTAATTAACATTTAAAAGAAATAGGCAATAAAGCCTTATATATTATATAAATCATATTTTCAAAGAGTATATATATAGAAAGAACATTTAATATGTCAAATGCGAACTTAAATGCTTCTGCAATCTCATAAATACATTTCTGAGATTACATTGATTCAATCGTGAACTTTTCCTAATTTCGGCGCTTGCTTACTTATTGTAGCAATAAATTATATGACCAGTGTCAGATCTCTAAGTATGCATACTCTACAAAGCTTGAGATTATCTTACATAGTCACCAACCATAATGAATAATATCACCACATATTATCAAAATTAAACGACGAAACATGCAACAGGAAGACAAAATTTGAGGTAAAATATTAAAAAAAAATTTCCTAAATATTTTAATTCCCAAATCAAAGCCTTGTTTAGTGTACAAAGAAATGAATATCCTTAAAATCTTTTGAGTTCAAATATGAGCAAGTGTGATTGAAAAAAATAATGAAACATTTCCAAGAAAGACATAAAGATTTTAAACTTAAATTAATACGTTCTAAAGCTTCTGAATAAAGCCAAAGTTCAGCAAACAAGGGCAAAACATTTAACTGATTTCTTATATTCCAATAAAAATAATTTATAACAATTTTTTGATCTGTTAAATACATTTCTGAATCTTTAATCTTTAGACAAAAATTATTAATATGTATTTTTGAATAAGTTTTGTCCCTAAATCAAACTGAAATCTTAAATTTTAAAAATGAAAAATTTGTTCTAAGCAATACTGTTTAAACGTCTGTTTTAAATATGCAAACACGTGTTCTTCACTTAAAAACTTTTTTGCTCTTTTTTTCTCTTTATTGTATCATCTTTTCAAATACTTTTTCTGATTCTCAACACTCTGAATCATTATCATCACAATTTTCTTCATCACATTCTCAATTGCCATATCCGTGAGATATTTTTGAGCCATTCTAAAAAATCTAAGAAAGACACTCGAGAAAAGAAAATTTCGGGTTTTATCGACAGCGTAAAATTATCGAATGGAGTATTTTAAAGAGTTTCGGAATTTATTGCCCCTAAACATCGCCAAAAATGTAGAATAAGCTCTTACAACTGATAACATTGGCGAAAACTATCCCCACCTAACTACGGACAATAGAACTCACGTTCTTGAATGGGTCGGGAAACTCCTTCCAGGAGAAAGGGGGGGAGGAAAGAACTGTCACTGGATTGCTGGCTACAACAGGTGTACCGTAGCCGAAGTAAAAGGAATGAAAATACAGCGTATGTACCGCCGAAGCGTTCACTATGCATGTACATTGACCTGTTGCATTTCATGGACGAAAATGATGTGTAAAGATTATGGTGTTGATTAGGGACTAAAAATTACATATTAAAGTAAAAATAAATATTTTTGACAACTTTGAAAGAGGTGTGTGGCAGTAAATTATAGACTGATTTTCAGAAAATAAAATTTATTACTCTTAAGAAGTTGAATATTTAACAACTAATGCTATAGTAAAGAAATCAAGAAAAGCTTAAAATGAAAAGCAGTCTAATTTTCAAAATTTTTAGGACATTTAAGGACAATGCGGGAGATGTAGATAACAATATATTTAATTAAATTTTTTCCTCGTGATATTTGTCACCAATTCGCAAATTTTCCCGCTATGTAGGGACATGAAAAAAAATGTGTGTACTTTTTTGCACACCCTACTGCAGACACGCTTGAAATATTGGCAATATGATTATTTCAAGAAGAAGAAGAAATTAGGCAAAAGAAAAATTAGTTTTGAAATCAGCAGATTTAAGATAAATGAAACCGCTAAAACTTCATTGGCAAATGAAATAATTTTTTTTTGTTTTGTTCCTCAGTTTTATTTTTGTAAAGGAATAATAGCCCCTAGACTATTGGGAGGAAGCATCGAAATTTATTATAATAACGTCAGATAGAAAGAATATTTGGCTACAATTTACTTCAATAATTTTTTAAAAAACAGTTTTAAAATATAGTGAGAATTTTTTTCTTTGTATAAAAATTGCCTAAATTGGACTATCTAAATCAATGGGATTATCATCTAGAGAAACGTAGCTCAGAAATTGCTCACCACTAGTATTTCGCATAAATTGGAAGCGAAAGAAGAAAAAAACTATAAAAGTAATTTAAGCCATGAAACGTTGGATAAAAGAGAACCAAAACTAAGGTTGCATATCATTTGTGAGGAGAAAAAGGAATTAGAAGTCAAAAAGAGCTAAAAATATCATAATTTTGGCCATGCAAAGTTGTGCTGGTGTGAATTTGAGGAAAAAACATTTTTGCTTTAATTGTTCTTAATTAAATTTTTGGTCCAATTTGGGAAACAAATGGTGCAACCTAGGGAACTAGTTTTCTTTATTAAATCGATGACATAAAGTTTTAAGCTGCTTTTTTCCTTCCATAAAATATGTTTTAAAAATTCTTAATTACATTGTCATGAAGAGTAATAAACTACACAAACATTCTACACAAATTTCTTTTCATTAAAATAAGTTTTTTGATCACTGTAGCATTAAAAAATATCCTGTTAGCAACCCTCCAATAATATTAAACTTAGTGGCTGCTCGTGTACTAGGGCTGCAGATCTTCAGTCCTCCCTGAAATTAATTTAAAATCTTGCATTTTCGTTTTAATTCTTATTTGATTACTTGAGAGTTCAATGATAACGAAAATAACGAAAAAGTAATAGAAAGCGTAAAAGGAAGACGGAAGATCGATAAACATGTGAAAGAGGCAGAGGGTGATAGTGTTAGGCTAAATGAGTGGGGCAGAGGCGCAGGTGGAAGAATAAGACCAGGGATTATCAAACAAACATTTATTCAACACAGACACAGGACAAAAACATCAAGACAGTAATACGAAAACATCACAGTTCGGCAACGGAACTCCGTGATCTGGTGAGAAGTTAGACTCGAAGTTGCCCACTACACGTACTTGGAGTCACATGAGAATTGGCTGCATCCGGGTATTAACAGATATAGGCACAGAGATTTGCCTTCGGAGGGATCAAAATTCGCCCACTGAGCAAAGCCGAGGGATGAATCGAGGGAAGAAAAGCAACCCTTTTTCCCTTTGGGATTTACAGGCTCTTAAGCTGCTCTCATTACAGTCCACGTTTGGCGATCGATCTTCGCTTCGCTTCAACATTTCACTTTTATTGTTTTTCTCTAATGGGCTGATAATTGGTTTCTGTTTCACTTCATGTTGCCTCGACAGGAATGAGTGTGGTTTACTGAATATTCGTTTTCTATTGTTAGAAATTCCTCTTCGAAAATGAGTTGAAGATAATTTTTTAAAATATTATTGAGTTAAATTTTTTTATAAGGAGACATCTATCATTATTATTTGAGGTTTCTTACAAAAGCTGAATACTGCAGACCTTAAAAAATTCGTATTTTTACAGCTTCCACTGAGCAAAATATTGAATTTAAAAATGAAGGTCGTATTAAGCCGGATTTAAACAAACTTCAATAACCCAGTACCAGCGAAAACTTTTGCAGCACTTCTCGTTTCTGAGCTGATGAGCCGCTACGGGTTACACTGCATTTACATATACAATCTAGTCATGGTATTTTGATGCAATTAATTTCTCCTACTAATCCCTAAATTATTTATAAAATTTATTGGGTGAAAATTCTTATCGCTACTTTATATTGTTTGTCTTATAGTTTCCAAGACCGAAAATACACAACAAGACTACAAGTATGTCGTAGAACTCATCATAGAAGTCTTCTTTTGTATTATAGAACTGCTTGTGTAGGAGAAAGAAATAAGATTCTTCATCATCTATTTTGTCTCCTATGTAGAAAATTGGTAAGTCTTTCATTTTCTTTTTCAATTTTCAAGACATCTGTCTTTTTAAGAAATTAAACCCCAGAAATGAATTAATTAACTTAACTCATTCATTGTCCTCGTTTTCTCGTCACTAATTCCGGCCTCTACTTCATATGCCACTCACTATACATATGCTTAAAATAACATACTATAAACTATACATATAGTTATAGCTCAATATACATATAATTTATTTAAGTAATACTTTTAAAAAGTTATAAATTTCATTTGGAAATCATGAAGCATATGATTCTCCATGCATCAGTAAATGTAAAACAAACGTCAAACTTTCTCCCTTTATGGCAGTTTTTAAGATGATAATGTTTCTGAGCCGGCATATTATCTGCAAATTGCGTGACTGCAAAAATTGTTCAAAACGCTCTGCTGGAGTGACTATTGGACTGGAGCTACCAAATTTGGCGCATAGTTACTTCTTGGGTAGTACGTGCTCACTAAGAAAGGGCAAAATGTTCAATTACATTTTTAATCAATTGAAATTTAATGAAAATTTTAACATTTTTCTTCAGAAACTTAAGAGCATATCATCGCAAAAAACACATTATAATGACATTAAAATTCAATACCCCTCTTACATATAACGAGGTGGTCCGAGACGAACTGAAGATTTTGCCTCAACATTGACAAAATCCGGTCTCAGGCTGTTGGCTTCTTTTAGGGGAGGTGAGGTTCTCAGTTCGCGTCTATAATGAGCCCGGTAGAGGGTCCAATTATCCTTATCAGAGGTATCAGTCCATTTTCGTGCGCTTTAAGGCAAGTTTATTACCTTGAATAGGAAGGGTGGGTGGATTGAATGACCACTCAGATTGGCTAGAGTCCAATTCATGCTGTTTCCTCAAGAAAAGAGCCGTTGTTTAAGGGAATATATGAAAAATGTCGTCTCTGGATTAAAGAGATGAATTAGATTTCTTATGTTAACAATTTTATACACGAATTTTTTTAAACTTTAATAAATTTTTCAAAATTAATTTTAAACTGCATACTACAAAAGAGCATGTTGATGAATAACCAACTTGACTATTTTAATACCTTCTGTGCGACTAAAGGTAAATTACAAATATCCCAGTCTAATTTTAACTAATGCTTCAATATATTCCAAAAGATTAGATGCTTTTTAAACAATAGTGTTTTTAAGGCTGGATTAACATATCTCCTTTTGTAAACTATGTGATTCAAAATTCGTTTTCGACAGAATGCACCGGTTGATGGAAATAAGTCAAACGTAAAAGTTAGACGAATCAAGCCTGAAACATCATCATGTTACGATATTTCAGGCAGGTTCGATTCTTTCTAGTATGTGTTCTTTGGAGTTGCTTGCATGGATTCCTTGTTTACTCTCTAAACTGAAAAGCGATCTTGGAGAAAAAAATTTAGGTGGGATTTGTTCCTGTCACCACTAGATGGCGCAGAGAAGCCTATGTTGTTACGCCACCCTATTCCACGGAGGGTAAGAGATTACAGATCGGCAAGCTCTTGAGTAGGAGATTGTATAGCTTCAGCGACTTCAACTGACCATATACATGTTGTCAAGTATGCACGCTAGTATGTTTCAAAAAACTTTTTAAAGAAAATTTTGCTTCCCGGGTTTTTCCCATTTCTTGATCCTAATAGAGAGTATATGAAGAAAGTTCGCCTATAATATCATAAAATTTGTAAAATAGCTCGTAAAATGTAGAAAGTTTAGAAATTTCTTTAGTAATTTTGTATACTTACTAACGTGCTGTACCTGGTTTATATTTGTTCCTATGGACGTGTTTACTTAGAATATAAACACAATGATTTGAGATGATTTATTTATGATTTGAAAAAAAGCATAAAATGATGAAAATTTCACTACTTCTGCATAGTTGCTTTTAGGAAACACCACACGACAGTTACTGTATGCTCACAATAACAGATTAAAAATTACCTAAAATCTTAAAAAATGATATAAAAAGGAATTCTGTGATAAGTTAAAATCAGCAATTTTATTTGAAAGTTTTAGAAGTAACATTAAGAAAAAGATTAAATACTCACAGTAGTTAATTGTCCAAATAACTTGTAAAATTATTCGAACGGCTGAAGACGAAAGTTATATTTAAGTGAGTGCGAATAGGATTTGTTTTTATTCTGTTGATTTTTTAAAAAAATTATTAGATTAATTTATTTGGTAATACATTTTTTTGTCTATGAAGAAGTCAAGTCAACAGTAACGCATAAAAGTTTAGAGATCGCTGTAAATCATTGCTACCGCATCAATGAAGATCGAAAGATTAGAATATCGTATAAAAACGTAACAAAAAAATAGCATAAATAATCGAAGTCAGGTTGCTACTATTTGTGCAATAAGTATTAGACGACAGGATTCGTCGAAAACAAGAGCAGGCGAGATAGAAAACTGAAAATAAGTGCAAAAGAAGACTTTTCTATAATAAAAAGTATAAAATCCTCATTCGCCTTCTAACAATTTTTTACATCACTGCAAGTTACATAAAACATCATTTAAGAATTTAAAATGTGTAGATGCTGGTTTTTGAGTTGTTTCTATGCAATTTTTGGTTGTTGCTTGGTAAGGAATAGCGTTCATGGAATAAATATTTTTTATTTTTACATGTGATATTCGCAAAGATCTAATCAAAACATATTCAATGATGTATTACTTTAATTTTTCTGATGATCTGATATCCTTTAATGTTTTCTTAAAATAAAATTGGTTCGAATTGATTGGAGGGCATGATGACGAACCCCTGACGCTCATTCAGGAGCTCGTCGTGCTACCTGAAAAAAGTAGCTAAATAACACCCCGACTTCTAATGTTCTGAATATGAAAACTCCAATTCATTCATTTGAATTTCCTTACGTTGATGTTAATGAGAATCTGGACCCAGAGGTCCTCGATAATGAAGAATGCATCTTTTGAATCGGAATCACGGAATTGGGATTCCAGTGTTTTATGTGCAAGCTCTGGCTCCATTCCACCTGTACTGGCTAAGACAAAATCCAAGCCCATGGCGATGCGATTTTTGTAATTGATTTCATTTCTTAGGGTTTGATTCTCAAATTAATATATTAATTGATATTAATATATTAATTGATATTAATATATTAATTAATATAAAATATCAGGGTACGAATTTTCAATTAAGCGTTTGCAGCAGCATTGATTCACTTTCACGTTTATGCAAATTAGGTATTCGTCTTCTTACCCGACACCATTCGTCATCTTACCCGCATAGTCGGGTAAGATGACGAAATTGACTTTTTTTTTCTAAAATGAAATTTTTTTGTCTCAGATTTGAACATAAAGATTTTAAAAAAACATCACTTTAAAATAAAGAGTTGAAGAAGATTTTGGCGAAAAAATAATCCTCCAGCAACGAATATTTTGTTCAGGAAAGATCCCCAAAGCTTAAGGTCGCCATCTTACCCGACTTTCGCCTATGAACATTGATATCCTGTCCAAAATCTCAGGAAATTCATCAGAAATTTGAGCGCATATCGAGAGTATATTTTCAATGAACCAAAACGCACGTCAAAGATTACGAAATCTATTTCTCAGAAAACAAGATTTAGATACCGGAGTGACCCCCACAAAACTCAGACCTAAATCCCATTTAAAATTAATGGTCAGTCTCGAACAGAAATTTCCTTTTGGAGAGCAAAAAATTAATTTAAAAAAATCCATTTTTTAGACGATCAAAGATTAATGGTGCAGTATCAACCAGAAAACTAAGCAGAAGTGATTGATGGCCTGAATCAAAGACTGAAGAATGATTGAGGCCAAAGCAGGTTCAGATAAACATTAAACACTGATATTTTATTTAAAAACATTTTATGTTATTTTTTGTTGCCAGTTTTTGACCGTTCGAATAATTTTGAACAACACATTATTTAAAGCTAAATGAAAATTTTCCTATTCTGCGATAAAATTTGAGAAACTCGAAGCTTTTTCTAATGAATAAGATTGAATTATTTATAAAATTAATATATTTGAGATATAAATTTATTTTCTACAGTAAATTTATTTCTAGTAAATTTTCATATAGTTTAATATTTTGAACAACAAAGTAACTTAAAATCTTTCCAGGATTTTCATAATATACTATAATGACTGACTTTCTATTCTGATAGAGTTTTTTCATTATAATACCACTGAACTATAAGGATTTTATTCAAATGGCTTAGAAAATGTAAATAACAGAAGTCCTAGCACAACAAAAAATGTTAAATCTAATGTCTTGTCATTCTAATGTGAACTGGAAGATTTAAGTCCATTCTTGAAAGCAAACTAACGTTTTCGTTATCTGGCATAGATTTCTCGTGAAACAGGTAAACTCTTTTTGAACAAAACTGTGAGTAAGATGATTGTCTATGAAGTAATCTTCAAAGCACGTTAGTATTATTTTTACAAGTTTTCATAGATCTAGAATTCTTGCCAGAAAATACTTTAAATGTTTTATTATTACAGAATAGTCAATATCTAATATATCATTTTTTTCATATACAGTTTTAAAATTAATTCACTACTGAAATGACCATAAAAGAAAAGTTCAAAATGTTTCAAACTGGTAATATTTCTAAGAAATCTAGGGATTTTTTCCGCAAAAATTTCAAAACTCACCCCAGGGAGTGGCCCTATGATATTATTGTTCGAGTGACATGGAGAATGTTTTAAAACATTTCACGGAAAACACCTCACCACTTTTCCACCGGTTACCAGATGAATGTGACTTCAAATAGGGGGTTACCTCTAAGCATCTCCCTTAGGTGATTCCCAATATGCTAAGATGCTACCAGTTGAGAGGTAAATAATGCTGATTTAACGTTTACTGTGCGGAAAAATCGTGGATTCACATTAAATATGGTTTTTAAACATTTGAAACCATTTAATGACAAGGTGTTCTTTTTAAACTCTAAATTGAAACCTGGTCTTGGATAACATTTTATTGACATTTTCCTCTATCTTAATACTGTTTTCGAGATAGAAAGCTAACTCAGGCATTACTTCACCACTATCCGACAGCTTATTTTATTTATACTAAACAACTTTCATGACTCGTAGGAAGTTCGTTCTGAATGATAAGGGTAGAGCAGGTGGAGTACCGAGAACATCCTTACTGTATTAAACAAAAATTATGAAATGACAAAATTTAATTGATATTTCAAATGATGCTTTCATTCCTGTAATAAATAGAGTATCTATTTATGAGACTTTCACTGACCCTTATAAATAAACTGCTAAGAGATCATAAGATTTGGGCGCTATGTATCTTAGTGGGAAATATCCAATTCTTTCTTCAGTTTAGCATACTAGTTTCTGTTAAAGAAGCCGCTTACTAGTTCTTTTTCAAGGTTATTCAACATAATATTTATATTCGTTCACGATATTTTCAGGTTTCCATACAGAATTTATTAATTGGTTTAGGAATCTCTACAGATTACCCCTTGGATTTTACTTTCGACCAGTCCATAGCGCAAGGACAGTATAATATCTTAAGAAGTAGTTTGATTCATTTGCTCTGTTGGCCAGCATTTGCAATTACGTGTGGTCATTAAAGAGCAAATGGAAGCACTTACTTCATCGTCGCCAACCATAGACACCATACTTCCAGCTACGACTGTAGCTGCTGTCGTTCTGAGTAAAGGCTCTATTTCCCATTACAGATGTTATTAATTATGCTGCGTTATGCTTTTTTTATATTGATGAAAGTATGGAAAGGAGAATCAACATGTGAAAGCCAGCAAATAACGAGTTGATACACTCAAATCAAAGATAAATGCCATCAAGATGCTGGTTGGTTGTAGTATTAATGTTGTTGTGTTCATGGTTTCCCCCATTTCAATTTCACCGAATCGAATTAGAGACTCATATCAGAAAAGGCTTCCAGATTTTGTTTCAAAAAAGTGTTCGTACCCAACGGGCACTGTTTCAAAGTGCTTGCACTCGTTGCATAAATCCTGTTTGTATGCTACACTCACAACAAAAAATTTCGGTACCAGGCTTCGCCATTGTACCTTGGTCGTGAAGAAGTCATGTTTTCTCTGCACGTTTAATTTGTAAAGTCGAGAAGTGAGTAGACTGTATATCTGTGGTGGAAGCCTATACTTTCCGAGTGCTTTGTCGTTCAACTGGCATCAACCACTTCTTCTCTGCATCCGTACTCTGGATAGAATTTTGAGTGTGGCATCTTCGACAATGTTTGATATTGACGGATTAATCCTTTCTCGAGATCATTGACATTGCTTTCACTACACTCCTTGGATCGAACCTTGTCTTGCTGGGATTAAAACCATATTTAAAAGCTATTTACCAAGGGTTGAAACCCCGATGGCCTTTAGAACTTGTTGGTGAGTGCCCAAAATCTTTACACAAGCTAATCAGGGGAAATATTTATTCTATAATATATAGAATTTTAAAATGTAAAATGAGAGTTCACTTATCTACACTGCATAAAATGATACCGACGCTATCTGACATTCAACATCTTTATTACTTGTTGAGATGGAGATATTGTTGTACCACAGAATACATCACACTCATATGATGTAATGATGCATTAATTTATAACATTTAGGCACCTATAAACATTATCTCTTCCTCTCTACAGTAATGTGCCTTTCTTCAGTATTCAAATAGAGTACATGAGTTTCCAGCTTATCTCACTATACGTGTACCCGTCAAGCAGTGAGGACAGATTACTGCCGAGATCTTACTATTTATCCCGCTGTGTCCTGAAAAGGGTGACACCTTATGCTGAAGGTCGCTGCTGAGGATCACTCCTGCTAAAGCAAGAAGTCATCTGAAGAAGAAAAGGTTAATGTTAAAAGGGAAAGTCTCAGCTACCATCGTATCCATATAGGGTCAACAAACGAATCTTCCTTTCTGGTTTACTGGGGTTTCTACATTTGGGATCTACAACAGTGAGGAAACCCTGCTTGACACAGAGAAGTCTTACCTAATACAATGTTCTCATTTTCATGATCGATTTTACTATCCATTTTGTCGATGTAATTTGGAATCACGTTATGTATGATATAATTACAGAAGCACGATGAATTTTACATTTTTAAAATACTGTAGGACGCAACTGTTTTATTGTTTCTCAAAGAAACTACAGCATGTAAACTATGTTTGTAATTACGAAAATATTAAATGTAAACTGTTTTAAATATGATAAATTACGACATTAAATACATTCTGTAATCTCTCACGTTGTATGATGATTATGAAGACTAAGTATTTACATTTTTGTACATTGTAGGACGCACCGTTTTATTGTTTCAAAGAAGCTACAGCATGTAAACTATGTTTGCAATTACGAAAATACAAATGTCAACTGTTTTAAATGTGATAAACTACGACTAAAATTACATTCCAATCTCTCACGCTGTGTATAATGATTGCAGAAGTCTAAGTGGATTTACTTGTACATTGTAGACGCAACTGTTTCATTGTTTCCACAAAAAGAAACTATAGCATGTGCATTTTTGTAATTAGAAACTAATGAATTCTTAAACTGTTGAAATGCATCACTCATTTATGCGTTGATTGCTTTATATTCAATTTTTTCACATAATCAAGGGAAAAAAATAAACAACAATAAATTGACTAACCTACATGACTAAAGCTCAAAATCCTCATCGCCATTGTAGAAATTTCTAAGAAAGCAACGAAATCAGTAAAATTGTTCCCAAAACTAAATTTCCGACTTGCACGTACATGAAGGAAAGATATATTTAACGAAACCAGTGACCAAGGCTGAGAATTATTAACATCAAAAAACACATCAATGGATAGTTCTTTAATTTAAAATATCTATGACATATTTTTTGTGCTAAACACGTGAATACGCAGTAAAAAATAATTGAAAGGTACTTCTTTCTGTGGGATTACTATGCATCAGAGAATTCCCAACAATTGTCCTCCTACACTGCACTGTTACAAGCAGCTCAGTTAGAAATACATTAACTTAATCAAAAAATGTCAACAGACCATTAGTAATAATATATATTTTGAAGGAAAAACCCAATTGTCGGTATAAATCAATTCAAAATAATGATTTATTTCACTAGTGAAATTAAATTTACTTCAAAAAAACTAGTTTTGCCGGCGAGTTTGAATTATTAAATTTTTTTATACATGAATGTATATGTTTTGGTTGCGAAATTTAAAGTTTGACGTTGATATTAATTACAATATAAGAGTGTAATTTGTTCACTCATAATAAGTTGTAAGTAATTTGTTTATTCATGCAAGCACACTTCCATAGCAATGTTTTATGTTAGGGTGAAGGTTTTGTGGCTGGTCACACGTGAAATCCGCCTCTATATAATGATTCATGTAAATAATATGTATTTTTCCAAATGTATGCCTGCCACTTTGAGTATCTAGCCTTCTGTAGCCTTGTTAAATTTTATGGCATAAAGAGAATTGTAACCAGGAGTGAAACTGTAGTCTACGGTGCGGCTTTGTTTTCCGATATTTTTTTAATGACTCTGAGTGGCGCCACCAAATTTGATTAGGTGCGCAGTATTTTATAGGTCTCACTGCTCAAAAGGAGAGATTGTGTCTTGCGTACGCAATACCAGGTTGGTACCGGGCAATTTTTTTTAACTGGTAAAATGGCTACTTGCTTTAATCAAAGCAACCTTAGTAGCTACGCTTGTTCATTGAATTTTAGAATCTGGCATTTTAGAATTCCAAAAATGAGTTCTCACCCCACATTCCTTTATCAAAAAAGTCAACTGGAACGAAGACTTTGAAGCCATGGATATCAATGAAATACTTGAAGAAGATCGCAAGTGAATCATATCGAAACAGGTTTCTTCTTCAATACGTCAGCACAGAGAGAAGGGTCCATCAGCCGAGAAAAAATCCGCTGAAAAGATCGTACTTCAAAATTCAAAGCATATTCGACGAAGAAATAAAAAACTGGGAAAGCAGTGTTCACCAGTCGGTATTATCGGAATGTGTGGAATTAATGTGAAAAAAAATACTTTTTGCAGGGAGATTCTATATAGTAGAATCTGCCTACCCACAAAAGTTCCAGCGATTCCACCAAGTTTTGAGGATGAGTCACTATCAGAAGCTGCCGCACTGCGGTATCAATGGCATACCAATATTTCAGAGGCTCTGAGTCTAATTCATTCAATTATTATCACTAATTATCTTCGTCTAAGTCTCAACCTGTTGCACGCGAACTGGGGACAAGTTAAAGCAATGTTGGTAATGACGGAAAAAAGAAAAATATAGGAGGCCAAAATGAAATAAAAGTTATAGAATTTAGTAGAAAAAGTGAAAACTGTGCAAGTTCAAAGCCTGCCGTTTAAATGGAGGAAAGTACTGAATCTAGCAATACGTAACTGAACGAAAATGA
>BGPR01032619.1:0-17408 GCA_013235015.1 Araneus ventricosus | reverse complement strand
CTCAGATGGCCTTGAGTTGCAACCACGTGCTTCAGAGGATGGCGAAAAAAGCCGGTGATAAACGATCTCAACCGAAGAGCGGGAAACGAGTGGTCAAAAGAACGGATGAATAGCTTCGCGGCTTTCCCGAGTTCTATGAGGTGATAAATGTAAACACGAAAGCTATAAATGTCATTACTGCAATTAATATGGCCATCTGGCCCGTTCGAGCTGAGGTGCTGAAGTCATTAACTCGCGTGATGGGTGATGACACGGCCCTGGTTGCCACTGTCTCCGTTCATAATTTCATTTCGAATTCTTAATGAGAAATGGAGATAAAAGGAACAGGCACGTGATCTTTAGGGGAGAAAATGGGATTTGCTGGAAGATACAGTTTAATAATAAGTATTAAGGACGGAGACCTGACTTGATTCATTGGATTAATGTGTGAAGTCACGAAATAAAGTATTGCAGTAGGGCCTCTAGTTCGCAGTCAACTAAGAGGACAGCCTTTAACGGTGACCCTCTAATTCCAGCGCTTTTACACCACATCAACATTTGGAAATTCCTGATTCAATCAGATTAAACAAGTTCCACCCCTTCCGCAGAATCAAGTATTAGTATAGAAATATTTTTTAAAATTATGATTTACAATTCCATATAAGATCGCATAGATAAAAATAATAATTAATACCTTTACAGTTTTTTTCAGCGTGTGATCTCTTTGCTACCGAAAAAAATGCGACCCCATTTTTCCCAGAGCGATACCAAGAGAAAAATAAAATACATAAATAAAGCATTAATTTTTAAAAAAATGAATTTAGTTCAAAACAGTTATTTAGACAGTTCCAATAAAATGTTTACATAAATTAAGATTATTTTCTTGATATATTTCTGTAATAACATTGAAAAATCTCATCGAATCATTTCCAATCAGGCATTTTTGCGACCTAATAAGTATGTGACCCTAAGTAGAGTTGCGATCTATAGTCACAGAGGTATTTCCGTAATCTTGTTTGCCCTTGAACTTCAGATCTGAAGCAATCAGTCCCACCAATATTAGTCAGAAAGTATTAATTATGGAAATCAATTGAAATTCTTTAAATTTGAATCATAGCATGGAAAAGAACATAAATAATTAGTATACAATAGTTTTCATGTAATGAAATCTCGCCATCCATGTCTACTGAAAGCAAATGTCAACAACATCAAAAATATATGAAAAAACACTAAGCTCCGTTATGTTAGAAATACTGAACGGAGCGAACTTTCCCATCTCATCCATATGCAGATGTTATTTGGTTTTAAAAACTGTGAAAACTATTAGCATAGCAAGCGACAGAGCGGAATCAAAATTATTTACTTCTTTAAAATATTTATTTGAAATCCTTGAAAAGTATAAATCCAAATGCAAGTATATCTGGTGTATGAAGCACTTATTCCAACTAAAAAAGATAACCACAGAAAGAATACACGAAATCCCTGTGTAAGAATAGTCAAAGTGGCCTAACTATTCTGTTTTGTTATTTATATGCTCATTACACTGAGAAGTTTCAATTTTACTGTTTAGATGTTATTAATAGTTTCGAACAAGGGTTTCTTAAACATTTTTTTCATGCACAAAAAATTATCATGTCCCCATTTTTACCCGAAAATTTTTATCTTGACTTCAAAATAAGAAAATAAATAAGAAAATCAATTATTGGATACGGTAAAAATAGACTATGATAAAAACAAAGGGGAAGGGAGAATTAATAAGAAACTGATTCTTTAGACTAGTGTGCCGTTTCGAAGGCTATTTAGGGAAGGACCTCCTGACGCTGAACCCAGATCAGATTAAATAGAAGACCCCTGCAGTGACATCCTTCCTTCGAAATTTCACACACACAGAGGGGGACATTTAACACCGACCGAATTAATATGCTAGTGCGGGTTTTAAGCCGAATCCAGTATCGAACCAGACCCTCTCATCCTGAGATTCTACATATGGTGGGGTACTACAATATAAATAGAAAACCAGCACCCCAGTATGTAAATAAATTCATAATCAAACATATAAAATAATACTGATATTTCTAAAATTCGTCATTTTGCGCTAATTTTAAATGATTTCAAAGGGAAGAACGTCATGGATATTTTATTGACTTTGGTCATGATATAAAGTAAAGAGCATGAATATTATGAAGAAAATAATAAACTTGAAAATTTATCACCATGCTTTTCTACACAGCTTACATTCACTATATCCCCCCCCCACCAAATAGTATAAAAGGATTAAACAGAAATTCTAGTTCAAGTCCTAGTGAATCCTAATGCAATGAGTTATACCAGCGAATTTTTTTCTTTCTTATTTCATTGTGCTTTGTTGCTACTACCTCGTGACGAGAGAGAAAGCGTTTCATCTATGGTAGAATTTGTGTCAATGAAACTTAACGTAAATAAGAGAAAACCCGATTGCCTCTTAACACGAAGATCTCATTACCCGCCCAACTAAAGTGCATTTACAGCAGCATCAATAGACGGAAATATTCCCTCGTCTTTCTGAGTTCATTACCATCATAAAAATCCAAACATACAGACAATTATAGTGGGTGTTCCGGTTATTTTCCAAAAATGAAAACGAACCGTTCGTTGAAATTAAATAACGATTTGAAAAACCGCTATAAATGACTGGTTGAACAAACGAATTCGGTTTTTCCTATGCCGATTTTTAAAACGTATTGATGTTCGTTTTTACGATGACTCTCGGTATTATATTTTAAAGGTTTTTCCTCTTTTCTCCAAATGACATATATAAATGAAACACTTATTTACACCAGCCTCTCTCTCTCTCTGTTTTTTAGTTATTCAATGCATAATAAATCATCTCATTGAAATATTCAGACGAAATATTTCCAACTAATAAAAATAACCAACATAGATGAGTTGTAAAAACGTTAAAGTATGTGTAATACCACGTTTCTAGCCCTTCTAGTTTCCCCTCTTGAATTCAGAATAAAAAGTATAGAAATCACGCCGGTATTATTTATGGTAAATTAAATGGCATAATAGCACAGACAAACAACTTAAATAGAGCTACATTTCTTTTTGAAACAGTGAACAGACAGAAAGTTTGCAACTTTTTTTCCGCCTCCAAATAAAAAAACTCGTTTTTTTCCTTTCGTTTCTTCTGAGAATAGGTTATTTCTAACAGTTGAGCCTTTTTTTAAACCAACGTCTATTAGATAATATGGCTTACGCTTCTAGCCACACCCTCTCCGCGGATCTCGGCAACGAAGAAGAAAAGGTAAAGAAGGGGGCAAAACACAAAAGGGCTCAAGAGAATGCTCTTTCTTCTTGATTGACAAAGCAAACTGTATCGCAAAGCGAAACCTCTTACCTCTAGAGAGTTCGGATAGATTTGACTCAATCCACACACACTCTATGCTACTCACATTTTAGTATCGGTCGATGAGTTGAAGCGAGGAAGCTCCAGTCTTGTAAGTAGTGTGGGTTCAGTGTACTCTAGTTCAAAGCTATTTTTATAAGGTTCAGTATTATACTCTAGGGATAATCACGCGTATTTTACCGCAGGATATCTCTAACAAATCAATTAGAAAATATTTAACTTTATATTTGTATTCTGCTTTTGCCTTGTTGCAAAATATCTGAGAAAACTATTTCTACCAATGAGAACTAAAGAGAAATAAGCGAGTCTTAGACCAACCACAAACTAGACTATTTCTTCTTTCCCCTAATATTAATTATGAAGGCAGTAAAAAAAAATACGAAAATACATAACAGTAACATAAAGAAGTGTTTTAGTCTGCAATTTAAACTCTCGGAAAGTACAATTTTCCGAAGTTTTATGGTAATGCAAAAAAATCCATAATACAGAATCGGCGAAATGTTTTCAAAACATAGAAATGTAAATTACTTAAGATATGTTTTAATTTATCAGCATTAATCTATAGTAGAACCTTGACAGTCAGATAAATGATTTTTTAAAATTGTGTTCTATAGGAAGAGAAGAATAATCCTTTGTCAATTAGAGATAAATTTTTCAGAAGGCAACATTTTTTGCACCTGTCAAACTATTAATGGATTTAAAGCATCAAATAACTCGACGTATTTTAAATATAGTGAGGGTGGCTAAAAAAATTGCATGAAATCTATCTTAAAGAATACTAGCATTTAAATATATGCATAAGCATTAAAATAAAATTAATTTTAGCATCTTTCTGTTTCGCATAGAAAAATAAAGTTGAAAAGATTAAAAATTTCATTCGAAATGCAAGAAATTTATCTGAACATAATTGTTTTTGCGCATCTTTCGTATTGCGTTCAAAAATATCATTATAAAAACTTAAAACTTTTCAATTTATAAATCTTGAAGTATCAAGACGGAATAAATAATTATAACGATCACAAAAAAGTAAAATATTTATTTAAAATCAATCACCACACACTCCACGCTATACATCGCAAATACGAAGCAAACACAAAAATCTATTAAACAGTAACATATACTTACAGCAAACCTCTTCAAAAATTATTCCTAAAGTGCTTAGAAAAGTGATTACTACTTACTTTGGGGTTATATACAGCTACTACAATACCAACAAACGATACATCACAAAAAATGTCTTTTTTTCTTTCTAATTATATATAATATAATTATTCTAGATAAGTCATGAAGACGATAAAACGAAAAATAAAATGCTTGCTGTCCTCTGACCATAGCAGTCAAATGATTTGGTCGTTTAAACCTAAATTTCAATACGTGACTCCACTCAGAAACTTAAGAGACCTTTGGGTCCTTAATCTTATAGCAAGTTAATAAATACACTCACAATCGGTTAAACTTTTAGATAAGAGGCACAGGAATTTGACGCCAGCAAACCATATCTACAGTCTAGGAATCGAAAAATGCTGTTTTACTTCTAAAAATATATTACAAAAAGAGTCTTGTAGATTATTAAAAGAGAATATTCTGAATATAGATTATTAAAAAAAGTTATGCCAAATGTGATGGGAGGAGCTGAATCAAGATAATTATTATACAAGCTGAATAAGACGAAATGCAAGCGAAACCATATTTCAACAAATGCTATACAACTTTCAGGTTTTTGACTCATTCAGAAAGCCATGCACGAACCAAATAATCAGGTACAAGCATAGCTACTGATGACAATAAAGCAACTTTTCTGTTGCTGAATGATGAACTTTTCGTTCGGCAAGAAACCATCTTTCTGCTTCTTGGGTCTAATTAGCTGTTTAAGTTATTGCCCAGTTAGTCGCAAAACTGGCCGTGCCTATGTTTTTGAATGGTTGGTGAACCATGCACTATTATCGTTATGAACTACGCTGATAGTCCAGCTGCTAGTACCATGAAAAGGTTCAATGTTTATCAATGACCGGTTTTCCACCATGATTTGAAACGCATTTTGAACATCAAAAATGTGCATACACTAGTGTCAACAAAATCCATAAAGGAGTGAACATAAAAAATGTGCATACACTAGTGTCAACAGTAGCTTTAAGTAAAAGACAGACAAACCTAGACGGAAATAATATCTGAGTGAAGTCTCGTAATTAAGCGAATTTTAGGTCTTTGTTTCATTAAAACAGCCATTAAAGATGAACTGTTCTAAGAGTACATTGTTATGTGGTGAGATTAATCAGATTTTTAACTAACAGGTAATTGCTAACAAAGATGTTCTCGATTTGGGTCAGCAATGAGATGGTTGCTTTATCACAATCGCAATACGATTCAAATAATACAATTTAGATCACTGTAGCCTTCGAAAGAAATTTGCTGATATATCTGTATGCATAATAATTTACATCTATCTCTTGCTAAACAATTTTGGATTTTCACTAAAAATAGTTCACTTTACATAAACGCAAGTTGCCTAATTTGATGATTTTTAGCAAATCAAACAGTGAAAACTTTTGTAATTGATGTTTAACCTAATTTACTGATAGATATTAATTTAAAATTGTCAAACGTAAATTAATTTAAAAACGAAAGTTAATTTGTTCAGAGCAAAATAAAACATTGGATAGAAAAGAAACATTTATCTAATGAGCAAGACGATACGTTGAAATTTCTTTTTCCAAGTTAGTTAAATGTGCTATTGTGAAATTTACATAATACGTATTTATTAAGGAAGAATTGCTATTCTAAAAACATATTTTGATTCTGTAAATATAAACACTATGTATACAGGATTTTCTTTCACAGTTTTAAAGGAAATCTATAATAATGATAAATGAAATATTTTACTCGTAAACCGAATTTTTTAGGCATATTGGCTTACGTTAAAGATTAATATTTTATAGCTTATCAGTATATATGTATACCTTAATCATTAATATTTAAATTTAGACAAAAGTTTTAGTTAAAGCAAATTTATTTAATATAATGAAACGAAGAAATATATTTCAAAAAATTTCAAAGGCATATATATTTTTAATATATATGCCTATTATATTTTATAGGCACATTATATTTTACTATAAGGTAAATATTTTTAGTGATGTTAAGAGGGAATATATATTTATAAATGCATATATATCCAACAAATTTCTTGAAAAGTGAAATAATAATTTTTTTTCCAAAAAACTGATTTATCCAACAATAGAATTAAGTAAAATATTGAAAAATAATTGCAACTGCCTTTAATCAATTTCTTTAAATTTTATTATTTTCGCTGCTCTTATCGGTATAAGGAAAAATAATTGTTTATCGCTGCTTGGTTCTTTTTGATATTTCACAATTCAATCAATATATGAAATATTTTTGGCACATATAATCGCTATTTTCCTTACCTTTGTTTTTAACATGTCGACATAAGCCCAGGCCTGGATGGATTTTGTGACCCTCACACAAACAATTCCCGCGCTCAACCACAGAGAAAATAATAATAAAAAAAATGGCGAAGAAACAGAAGGCGGAAAGAATAACGAACGTATAATTTAATTGCACATCAGGCAAAACTGCCGGCACTGGATTTCTATTCATTATTTTATTGTTTTTATCACTGAAATATTTTAATGCATTTTACAGCAATAGATATGAAGTGCATTTCAATAAAATCCTTGACTAAACAAAAAACGATTTACACTGCAATTAAATATAATACCAAGTGCCGATAGCTAAAAATAGAATTTAATTTCAATTAAAATACAAAAAATAATTTTAAAAAATAAGAATATAATGAATAGTGCATAAAAAACTAAATACTTCATAACTCTGTGACCAGGCCTGGGCTTTTGTCGGCTTATGATAACATGCCCATTGTTTTATTGTTTATTAAATTGATAATTATAAGGTTAATTCTATAGTTCATTATATATGGAGATCAGGGATGTACTGGGAAATGGAAATGGTTGCAAGAATAAAAGGTTTCCATTTTAAGAAAATAATCTCGAAATATTTTTCGTCAGTTGAATTCTATGCACGATTAATAATTAAAGTCATTATATTGGCACTCATTCTGATCAATTTATGTTAATTTTTATTCACCGGACGATAGCATTGTTCTATTTTCTTTTTATATCTTTTCCTAATAAAGAGGTTAGCTGTTGCAGCTCTTATTTATTATGATATGATAAAAGAGACTGCTGGTGAAACTCGTTCCATTTCATTTTAATCCAAACTAATTCATGCAAGAAATAAAAGATGTCAAAATAAAACTTAGCAAAATTTAAAAATCGTTAATGTCAAATTTAGAATAGAAAATGTTAATAAATGACCGATTCTAAAAAAATTTATATTCAATGAAATACATGAATAGTTTTAAGAAATTCAGAGGCCATTGCTGTACTGAAATTCAATTCATCGTCGACTGTTTCACCCAAGTCTAAACAGACTAATTCGAGACCTTGACTGTAAGACAGTAGGGCAAAATTTTCTACCGTAATGACTGACATAAACTATCAAATATTAGAGACTTGCATTTGTAAATTTCAGAAAAATAATGCTTCAGCCAAAGGCACGAAAATTCACGAATCCTGTAGGTATAGGATAAAAAATTATTTTGTATAACATATTACAAGTCTCGATAAAATCGCATACCATAGTAATTTGCAAATTCGGCTAAGTTTCATTTTTATTTCATTTACAATAGCTATACGTTATTAAATAAATTACGTAAGTAATTAATACGTTATATCACGTTAATAATTACGTTATTACGTTAGTAAATAAAAATTTAAAATATAATTTCGGACTAAAGTTTTGGGCTCCCATCGAACCGAGCTTCAAAAATCCAACCTGTTAAAGGTTTTTGATATTAAAAGCACGTAACCAGCCATCTATAATATCGGAAAAACTGCTGCCTTAGTATTATATCTATAAAATTCAATATGCTATTACAGATTATACGACTATAAATCATAAAATTTAATAGTGAAGTGTTTTGTTATTCTAATTACTTATCAAGAATTCCAAACATCAATTTTATTTTAAGAAGGTTCATCGATCTTTATACGAACCGTAGCACATTGAGAGAAGCTCGATTTTTCTGTGATCCCATAAAACTTTATTCGGACGAGCTTTTTAAGTACATGACAGTGTTTTTTAGGGTAAGCCAGGGATTCCCAAACTTTTTTCTCTCTCGTACCCCTTTATTAGTCTTTTCATATTCACATACCCCCTGCCTCCGAACCATCCCTTAATGCAAAAAGTTTTTATTATTAATGCGAAGAACTTAGGTTAGCTTAAGAGTCAAGTGACTCGAAATAATAACATTTGCAGGACTTATTTTTGATTTTACATTTTATTCCACTTTTATAATTGTATTAGTTCAACGCCAAAACAAATGAAACCAGTACTGCAATAATTTCTCATTGATTTTAAAAGATAGCTAAAAATTACACTTCGTAATAATTAGCTATTCAAGTGGAAGAAAGTTCCAATGCGATCCTTGAGCACGTCTCATGAAGCTGAGTTTTATAAAATTGGGTTCAAATGAAGACAGATATAGCGTCATGTCTGGAGATGTGAAAACCAGATATCAATCAATTACCAGGCTTCTATTTCCTATCTTTTTTGTTATTTCGAGAGTAGTCTTTAGGACTTGCACAGCTTTCACATTTACTTTTTCACTCAAACTTGGAGAAAAAAATTCTGTAACTTTTAATCCTTTATGTTTTCTTGTTTCCGCCATTACCCACTTTGATTTCGCGTACCCCCAGGGGTACGCGTATCACAGGTTGGGAAACTCTGGGGTAAGCCATCAAAATTTAAAAATCATCAAATCTGTCTAGTTATATTTACTTTTAATAAATTTTTTTTGAATTTTTCTGTCAGATTCTATTGACATACGTGGCTTGCTAAAATAAAGGAAAATATTTCACATGGCGGATTTCATTCGCTAATTACAACAATAGAAAAAAAATCATTTATACTAAAAGTATCCCAACTAAATTGATATTTCAAAAGGATACTTGAAATTTAAAAACTTGATAAGTTTTGGCGTTTGTTTCTACACATATCACAATAAAATTACGAGTCTTGAACATTTTTTCTTTTTATTTAACAGGAAAAGAATTCCAACATATTATTCATATATTTTATTGCAATACTATTATTCAATATTTGATGTTAAATCTGAGGCATAAAACAGACCTGGGGACACACAATTGCTCGTCATGCCCGATTTTCGAACAATAACCCCACCAAGTATTATTCAGAAAAGGTCGTTACTTGACTCCGGATGTCAAAGTTATTTTTTACAATAAATAAATAAATATAATTTCGAATCGCGTAATTAAGACAGTAGCTTAACTGACATAAAAATCTGATACAGTAATTTTTGACTGTTCTTACGGGACTGGCTAAAAGAAGGAAAAACTATCTTTAAACGCCATTATAGCCATTAGGTCGTCCGGTTGTTAGTAGAAAGAAAGAACAATATACTTATATATACTCCTGATGAAAATATTTACGACAAATAGTGAGTATTCTTTAAGATTCGGATATAACATTAATGATGAAATGATAGCTTGGTTAGCAATAATCACCTTGATGCAAATATTGGGCGTTTCCTTTAGGGAAAATGTCTACGCATGCAACTGATTACGGTGAATTTCTACCCGTGACATCAGTTGAGTGGTTTTATGAAAATGTTTAAATGCAAGTATATACCACGTCAGTAAATCTGTTCAGTTACAAGACAAATTTGTGGGAGAAAGTCTTCATGCTAGTAACTTGCTGAAGTTGAATATTTAACAGATGAGCTTCAAAGTAATACCTGAATGACAATAAATTACACCGATGTCAATAATTTCAAAGCAACTTCAACTATGATTAATATAAGCCAACGTTCTCTTTTGCCTCCAAATAAATATTATTTCAAAACAAATATTTGGGGTTCAGGAAGCCACCAAATTTGAATCGTTTACAAAACGAATAATAATAATAATTCCGCAAATACCACGACAAAATAAATGCTAATGATGCAGCAAGCAAATTTCACGGTTCATTAAAAAATCAATGAAGAAAATCTAACTCAAGGGTTGTCTGAATTAATCATGAATCAAACAAAATGAATCGATCGCAAGAGCGCTTAAAAGGAAGTACAAAATCTATATAAATCTCACTAAAGGAGTAGAAAACAAAAAAGGGGCAATTCCGAGATTTGAATCAATTTTTAACGGTTGAAAGTAGATAATACAGTTTAAAAGATAAAATTTTTAACATTTAGTGAGATATCGATCATTCCATCCCGAAATCTACCAAACTGCACTCAAGTATATGATTGTTAAAGATATTTAAACGGATGAATTTCTTATAGTTTGAAATATGTTTCGATTCCCACAAAGTTTAAGCTCCAAGGAAGATATGCTGTAGTTACTAGTTTGTGAACATATAAAAATAAATGGAGCTCGATTTGATTCATGAATCATGAGAGATGAACATCTTATCTGAATAGATGTTACATCGTTCCTATTCCGTAGATTCCTATGGATTCTTCAGTCAATGACATTTTTGTCATTGCCCCGTAATGTTCATTTACCGCATCAATTTCATCACATCACAAGAAAAAATAGTGAATTAGGCAAAAATACTTTTACTATTGAAACTTTTTGGTTTAAAATTACGTTTTTTTTGTTGGAGCTTGTTGTTTTTTTATTAACCATAACATAACATTATTAATATACACTGTTAAAACCGTAACATATAAAAATTGGCGAAAGAATTTTTAAAAAAATTCGATAATGTAATGTAAAACCAAGTTCTTTAACTTAAAATTATAATTAAGGAATAAGCTGCTTTACGTAATTTTTCACTTCAAATTTGTTTAATGGTAGAAATATTACGGGTTACTGGTATTTACTACATGCATATCATTTTTCTGACTTCATTTTAATCAAAGCTTGCCTGGAAGCATGCAGAATTATTAACAAAAGATCTAAAAAACTGAATATAAACTAAGTTTTTCCTTCTTTGACCTCTTATAAACCGTGTCAGGTATTCATTTCCAAAAGGAGGTCACTTTATTTTATATAAAAGTCCGCTAAATATTAAGTCGTGAGAAATATAAGAAGATAATCGCTGAGTGCCGAAAACATACAGCGGATGTTTTCACTGCATTACAAAAGCCATAATGCATGAGAAAATGCGTAAGTAAAAGCGCTGCGAGGAGATAGAGGAAAAAAAGAGAACTCGAACTTAACTTGCAAATCTGTCATGCGTGCAGCAAAATAGTGGCGTTATCTAACGCTCTGTTCCTTATTTCTTCTTCCTTAATTGCTTTTGTCACATTTCCCACTTTTAAACCACGCTTTCAAGATCGCGCAAAACAAAACACAGCCTTGTTAATTATGGTGAAATCATGGAACATTAACGTAACTTCCCTTTTAGGTAAAATGTAAAAAATAACGCATCAAATAGAATAAAAACATATTGTTGTAATTAAGTACTTCTTGACAATTGATTTTCATGTATTATTATATTTGTGGCTCACCAATATTTGAAAAAAATAATGCATATTTCAATTAAGCACGTATTGTTTGGAAACTGTTATTTTGTTTCTGAGATTTTATGAAAATGCCAGTAGGGTCTTACAGTCATTTAATCTTATTGAATTTTTATTTTTGAAAGTGGAAAGGATGCGAAGGATTTTTAGTTCGCTTATTAATGCGCTTTGGCACAATGATTCTTATTGCCGAGATCTTCTTAATTAATTTTAAGAATTCGAATTATTCCTTAACGATATTCCGATTTTTTTCTCGTAAAAAAAGAAAATTGATCATCCTCAACACAATTAACTAATACCGTTAAAAATGCAGATATTAATCAGCCAATATGAAAAGTGTCAATTTCTCAAGGAAACTAATTTTAGCTCGCTTGTAAACGATTATTGTAATATTGCAGCGAAAACAATATGACGCAAGGAAGTATGCTTACTTTAAAATTTTATTCAATCGCTCAGTAACGATTATCTTGCATTAGAGTTCTAAAGAAATTTTTAAGAAAAAAATTGACATTTAAATATAGAAATAAAAGTTAAAAAAAATATCTGTTCGAGAAACAATGATTGGAAATTTTATTTTACTGGGAAACAAAGAATTCATCATACATAAAATGCTAAACAGGGACAAATTTTAAAAAATTCTGCTGATCAAATTAAAGATGAGAATTCTTTAATATCAAATAAATTTAAGTTCTTAAAAATTGTGATTAAGTAATGAAAAAGTTGTCGAATAAAAATAATAATAAAAAATTAATAAAAAATAATATTTAAATAGTTATTAATAAAAATAAATCATAAAAAATTAATTAAAATAAACATCACGTTTTCTAGAACGTTGCAAAATAAATTAATAAAAAGAAACATAACGTCTTGTTGAGCGTATCATTTGATTAAACAGAGAATATGCCCCATGGAAAGACATGACAATATCATGAGGATATCAAAGTTGATTGTTATAAAAACAGTTGTTTTGATTTCAAAAATACACGAGAAGAGAAGAGTTTCTTATTTCTGAAAAGAAAGGAGCTTTTCGTGCTACGTGATTTATTTCGCAAAATTTAATATAAGCAATTGCAATTGATGAAGTAATAAAGATTATCATTGATGTTTCCCTTATGTTACATTTGTATGCATGAACTTTACACATAATTAATGTGTGATTCAGTATATATATTAAACATTCATCACCACACAATCTTCCACCATTAATAGTGATTTCGAGAACGAACTGCGTTCTTATATTTTGGGTTTCATAGAAGCACTTAGAATAAATACAAAACCAGATTGCTTTTCAACTATAAACTCAAATAAAATTTATAAAAATGAAAGTCAAAATAGCTCATTAAGAATAAAAGAATTAAATAATTAACCTGCGTTAAAGAAAACATAACAATTCAATGAAACGAAATTCTGATGAAAAAGAAACTACAAATCATGCTTGTATAAACTGAAATTTTCTACCACATTGGAATTTAATTTTCTTTTTTCAGAAAGGAAATCATAATATTACTATTTTATTCAGTTCTAACGCTAAAAATATTTTTTCATTAACTGACCTTCACAAATACTTTGAAGAAATCCAGTGACAGCACATTTACCCATAGCAATCTTCAATAAATACAAAATATTCTAAATCAACATAAAAATCATCAGTTTTCAAAATTTTCTTTCCAAAACAAGTTTTTGATAAAAAAATATCCGAAATTTTAAAAAAATTCAGCATTAATTAAACTGCCATAAGGGTGCCAATATCAAAAAATATAAAAGTATATATATAAAAATTGTGGTGCCTGTATAAAAAAAATTTTGATAACCCAAACTATTAAAATGTGTTTACATTCACTTCTGAAATTAAGAAAAGAAAGAAAAAGACCACATGAAAATGAAACAAATCGTTGCTAAAAAATCATGCATCTAAAAAAAAACCCCAACTAATAAAAATGGCTATTCAAATTACTTTTGTTATCAAATATAAACATTTTTTACTAGAAGAAATCCAGTGGCGGCAATTATAGAAAATACAGCCGTATAATTTTCTGTTTGTCGGTACCGGCTGCGGGAATCGTTTGTGTTTCGTAAGTCACGTGTTCTGTAAAAACTTATGGATGTCGTCAGTTCAAAGGTCCGATGCCGCAAATACGGTAAAATAAATTTTGATACATTTCATCAAAAATTTTAAGTTTGTTACAAGGCAAATACTTGACAGAAATCTTGTTTAAAATGCAAAATTTAATAGGAGAGCTTAATTAATTCAATAGGCTTAGACGAATAACGTTTTAAAACTTCAGGATAAAACATAACTACTGCTGGTGCCCTACAACTCAATTACAACAATTGTTTTTTTATTTTATAGGTATTTTTATACACATATTTTTGAAGCGATAAACTTATGCTTTACTTGTTGAAGAAGATAGGTTGAAATTTTGATAGATTTTAAACAAAACTTTTTAAATATATCTTTATTTCCTGTTTATTAATTCAAAATTTTTCATATTAAAATTTCTTTATTCATGTTTAAATTAAAAATTTCAAATTTTATTCAAATTAATAATGAACCCCCCCCCCAAAAAAATAATACTCATTTTTTCAAAACTTTTTTTTTTACAAAACAATAGTACGTAAAATACTTAAACAGACAGCTAGTTTTTAAATTATCAGTCTTTCACAATTGATTTGTATACTACTACTTCAATCATTTCTAAAATTTTTTTATAATTACATTTTAACATGAGAAATATTGCAAAATCAATACCTACTTGAATTAAATGACTGCAATAACATTATAATTAAACAGTAATATTATTTAAATAAAGAGTCATTAAATAAATGGAAAATAGTTTTATGTAACTTTCATAAAATTTTGTAATTTTAGTCAGAAAACAGCATTTATAAGCGCGAAAAATTTATTAATATAAACCTGCCTTTTCAGTTTCACTTCTAAGCATTTTTAAAATACAGTAAATGGGTAAGTAACGTGCAGTAAAATCTCACACTTATATTAGAAATTACGCGTTATTAATAAAAGAATAGAAATAACATATGCATCAAGTATGCCTGTAAATTAAACAGGCTAATGATTGATTATTCATTTGTCATGTAACGCAGCGATGAACATCTCAACTCACTCTTTGATCTATTAAACCATCGATTAGCAAATATTGAGCAACTCCTTTCATCACCGAATTCAGATCACTGAATTAAATTCATATGTCAGAAATTCAAAATAAACAATCTACGCCTTTCAGTTACGTAGGCCTTTGAACACCAACGACATCCACAATTATGTGAAACAGAGACAAAAAGTCACTGACCTTTAATGGATCCAGAGGATGTTTGGGGCTGCGCTACCTCCACTTTTGGCAAACTGGTTGCCCAAGACATCAGCTCCTTGTCCTCCAAATATCAACAGAAAACGACAGAATCCGTAAGAATTATTCTTTTTTAACCGCTGAATGAATTTTACAGTTGCAAAGTTCCGCGTCTAAAAGCGCGCGAAAACTTCACGTGAAGCGCCGGGTCGAAATGTGGATTTCGTTGATTACAAACAATCCAGCGAATTGAGAAGTTAATGAACTTAGTCTTGTCTCTCTTCTTCTCAGTTAATGAATTGGAGAATTTCTCATCCAACGCCGGCCAGAAGAATTTTGGTCGCATGGATTATCCAAGACCGTATTCGAATTCGCGGCATAAACGAGCAGTTTACTGGCTGAAATCGAACTTTGAATTAGTTGCAGTTTTTCACAGTCAACAGCTCGAATTTTTGCAGTCACAGCATAATTCACACAGAAAAGAGTTCACAGTTAAAACAGTTTTCTTCTTTAGAAGCAATCAAACCACGGCACAGTCACACTCTTTTCCGAGCAGGACAATATTCGAAAAGAACCGAAGAGTTTGCAAGTTTTTTTTTTCAGTCTCATCAAACACTCTTACAAATTATGTAAACAAATGCATTTGATCACTCGGAGAAAATAAAATCGAAACGAGGAGAAACACTTCGAACTTTTCTCCCTTTCAACACCACAATGACAAACTATTTGGTATCGATGAAAAATGTGAAAGAAATCTCAATGGTTTATTTATTATTTTGCGATAAAAAGAATCAAACCAAGCGGAGCGAAAGATAATTCCAAGTTGAAAAAAGATTGATAAAAAAGAAGAATGACGTTCTAATGTTTATTCCGTCTCCGTGCTAATTATTCAGCGGTTTTTCTCTTCTTCCGGATTGAAACGAAGTCGGGTCGTTGTCACGTTACGGAAAGTTTATTGCGAGGACATTTCCAACCACCTGCTCTCGAAAGCTGTCTTCTTCCGTATGCAGGCTGAATTCCGTTCGTCAGTCTCGTGTGTACGGGCCACATTGGACGATTCCATTCGGCGAAAGGGGGAGCTGCTGGCGCGGATGGGGTGGGATGAAACTGACTTCTTCTTCCTAATGAAACTTTTTTACTTCGAATAGGATGAAGAGGATGCGAAGTTCGGAAGAGAGCACACAGAAAGAGAGGGACGGGGCATTAGAGCTATTTTGAATTTTGGCGTAAGGGCGAAACGGGCTGGCTAGATAATTTATTACCAAACGTGAACTTGTAAAAATGGAATGTTTGAAAATTTTTGCCTATCATTCAGGCAGTTTGGGAAAAACTTTTCACTCGGAGAATTATTAGCGGAATATCCTTCTTAATATAAACTTTACGAGTTAACATTAAATTTGTTTAAGGGGACATACGACTCTTAAACCTCCGCAAAATGGGGAAAAATCTGTCAAATTCGATACATTATATCTCTAAAACAAAACATTTCACAAACTAACTTTTTTTTCCAAAAAAAATATATGTTTTTTCTGTTATTTTACACACATTTTCAAATCTTAATATTGATGTGTATTTATTTGAGAGAGTAATAAATATGGGTACAATTTTTGGTGAAAAAATGAGATAGTCACCTTGCGCGCATGATTACGAATAAAATATTGGTTTAAACACAATATTTTGGGTATCTAAGTAATGCAAACAGTCTGTTTAAGAAATTGAACCACAATTTATTTACATTTAAATTTTATTTCTATTTTATATACCAATTTAAAATAAAATGTTAAAAATTGTCAAAATTTTAACTGTTCTATACCCCAACAAAAATTCTGTAGAGAGAAAATGCAAACAAATTGAGGTTCAATTTGTAGAACTTGGCATAATATATATTCAATAAAAATTTTATGTAAAAATATTCAGTAGTTCTTGAGATATCATGCGCGCAATATCAAAAAAACACATTTTGAGATATAACGCTTTAAAGATATTTTTTACTGTAACATAAAATATTTTATATTCTGGTACCTTTAAAGGATTTAAATTTAAGTCTAATGCTATAGTATACATTTCATTAAAATTTCTCACAAATACAATCATAAAATCTTTAGTGAATGAAGGAAAATGGAACTCACAATGAGGAAAACATTTATATGGCGAA
>BGPR01032618.1:0-17409 GCA_013235015.1 Araneus ventricosus | reverse complement strand
TAAGTTTATCACTCCGCAAATTTGCATCTAAAATTCGAAGAAAGAAAGCAATTTTCCCCCAATGCCCACTAAAAGCAGCCCTAGTTTTGGGTGCACGACGCACATATCGACGTAACGGCGAAACTAGAATATTTTCTTGAGTCTTTTTCGTCCTCGCTTTCAATCCGTATCGACAGGATATTCTTTCAAGAAAGAATGTTTAGGTTACTCCGTGTTTTTGTTGAGTGTCAAAGAATGCTCTGAAATATTGAAAGAATGTTCAAAAATGTCAAATTTTTGAATTTCCGTGCCAGTTCAATTTCAAAAACTTATTTTGGCATTTAAATAGCTAGATAACAGTATTTACATTGCATGTGCAGTTTTCGGCTTCTAAGAACTACAAAAACTTAAAAATTAAAATCTTTTCTTTAATATATTCCTTTCATTTTCTTTCGTATTTAATAAATTATAGTAAAATGTTGTTTTACAGTTTATGTGTGTCAAATATTTTTAGTGCGTCATTCATCAGTATTAAAATCAATAAAATCTATATAATGAATATCGTCTGAAATTATGAGTAAATACTCCAAGTGGTATGTAGCATAAAAGTGTCATCAACACATAAAATCTCGCAACGCATCTTCCTTTAGATTATGGAAATAAAAACAAATTCGTTTAATGTAAGTAAGGAAAAATAAAAATTTAGGTTCATTCCGTTCTTCTGTACAAAATCAAAATTAATCTTATTTATCAAGTCTATGTATTAAGTTTGATTATTTTGTTTTTGCTTACTTTAGTACTGGCTTCTATATTCTCAGGATTCGCAGAATATTCTTTTTATATTATATATTCCACTATTTTAAATGAAATAACTTCTATATACTTGCAAGGTGATTCATCAAAAATGTTTTGAAATGTTATTCTAACAGATTCATTTTTAGAAACAAGGAGAAAATTAAATTTTGACTTGAAGAAATCGCGTTCAGAAAAGCCCCTACAGAAATTTCTTTCCTTTCATTATTTTACCTTTCACTCTCTTCACCTTCACATATGGTATTATAGATTGACTCTGAAAAACCATTTATAATTATTCTTTCTCAGGTAAGAGACAACCAGCGGCGGTTCGTGAGCTCACAAGCGAGGGGGGCTGCAAAAAAAATGTTTATCAAGAATGAAGTTAAGCTTCTTTATCTCTAAGTATGCCAAATTTTTAATTCCAAATCCAGATGCGAAATTTTCTGCTTTTCAAACAATGTAAATAACCAGCATATGACATTTACTGCTAGTTTTACTATCAAAAATTAAAGTGAATGTTGATGTGACGATTCCTCTGACTGGAAATAATAATAAAAATGATCGGAGCTCCACATATACACTTCCCTCCTTGCCCAGTTCACTCGATAACACTCTTTCAAAAATGAATATCAAATAACTGATATACAGAAAACTTATTTTTAAGCTAAAACATATTAAATATATTTTTTCTGAAATACTCTAAACATTTGAAAATTTTAGAAGAGTATTATTTGCTTGAATCTGTCGTCGCAACACGAACCGAAAGCGAAACTCATAAACATCCAATGAGATTGCAACTTGAGTGAGAGTGAGTTAAACATAAAAATATGCTAAAATGGTCATCTTTATTTCGTTTAGTTGGCGCAGTGGCAGCCAGAGCTGTGTTGACTTAGCCCATAGCCCGTTTAAGTTAAAGGCAGAAAGAGTTGCTTTTTCACTCCGGATTTTCTGCTCAGTGAACGGATTTCGGAGTAAGGAGGGCAGATTCTTTTGCAGCTCAGACCTGCGTCTCTCTTCGTTTGGATTCATTTTATGCCTTTTTCTCAATTTTTAATTACTTTTTTGCATTTTCGTAAGTCATTGAAATTTGAGAGTGGAAAAGTAAGCAAATAAGTTTAAAAACTAAAAATACGAGTTTCAAAATAATTTCAGAGGGGGCTGCAGCTTTGCAGCCATAATAGACGAGAGGCCACTGGAGACAACTGAAAAAAGTAATTTCGGATGTGAAGTTACAATTTTGTTTCTGACTAAAATTATGAAGTTGATCCCAAAATAGTTTCAAAACGGCTAGTCAAACGAACTAAATTAAATATAAGGGCTAATTTTAACATTTTAATTAAGTAGATTTAAGGCGACATGGCAAACAAAAAATAAACAAAATATGGAAAATAATTTTATTTCTCATATGATAATTTCAATCATTCTAAATACGCCTGTAAAATTCCAGAACTGCATCTGTATTTTTTATTAAGTTATTAAAGAATTTTTGATTCCTGACAGGGAAGCAAACAATGTTATCTCGCCCACATTTCAGATTGTTGCAGTTTCTGATAAGCTTGAACTTCTTCAAAATGAAAATAAAATGCAATATAACAAGACCGAAGGATCGTTGATAAAGACTACAGGAGTGTATATCAAAGAAAAAGAAGGAAAATATTGTTTTACAAATTCGCACAGAAGAAATTAAAAATAGCTCGTAAAGGTAGGGAGAAATTAATTCGATAGAAAGTGGGAAATAAAAGTATATATATTTTTATGCCTGTTGTAAATTTATGCTGGTAGCAGTACTTTGCATAGAATCAGCTCCGAGATATGTATTTCACTTTTTAAAAATTGTTAAGATTTCATTTTATGAAATATTGATCTCTGTCTTGTTTTCTTTTTATACATGCATTATAAATTATAATATGTCATTGCCACAAATTCTTGGAATTTTTTATGGTAAGCAGTTTAAAATAAGTTAATAAACATGTAAAAGTTGCAAGCTATTCTAAGGATTTTATGTCATTAAATTGATATTTTTCTATGTTGTATTTTTGTTCATATACTATTTTTCGAAACCCTGAGTCTTTTTTAATAATTGAGTGAGGGGAGCGAAATTTCTTATGAATTTTCTGAAATATAAGTTTTTTAAAAATTTGTATGGAATAAGCTCTAAGGTATGTAGAAATGTTTTTTTTGAAAATGTCAAAGTAAAAATTAATGCATTTTTGAGAATTTTTTGTGTGTTTAAGAATAAGAATAATAATAATAAATTAAGTATCAGCACTAGAGAGAAATTCGTAGGAAGTTTTATGTAGCATATTATGGGGTAATTGGAAAAAAAATTGTAAAAAAAATGCATATTTAAAATGCCTTAGTAATTTTTAAAAAGTTACATTTTTTAAAAAAACTAAAATTTTGCAACTATTTTTTAATAAATTCAAAATTTTTTGTGTGATAGTAATAGAGCATATAAAAATACAATTGAAATCAAATCCAAATATAAAAAATAAAAAAAATATTGTTCAGATGGTACCATGTAGCCTTAATCCAATAAAATAAATTTATACCTTAGATTTTAATGATTTCATTTAATCTTCATAAGCTTAAACATTCCGAAACTGTGGTAGGACAAAGGAAAATAAACAAATAATTATGTTTAGGGTCCATTAATCATTACTATAAAAATTGAAGTAATACAGCATACAAATGAGAATTTCATCCCGGAAACGAAATAATCTAACTGCAGTGATTAAGTAAATATTTAATAATTTCTTGACAAACTCTAAATTCTGAATGAAAAGAAAGTATTAGGTTTGGCAAACACATGATTTAAGTACTTGTTCTTTTCATAGTGTTTCCTTTAGATATACTCTGAAAATGTTAATTGATTACTTTTATTCTTCACTGACACGTAATGATTACCTGTTATAAATCATTTGGCTGCTAATTCATCACTGCCAAAAAATGTTTTGACATTACTGAAAGGCGAAGGAATAGCTTCAGACATAATTACAAATTAGAAAAATATTATATGCAATGAAGAAAAACAGTTATTCCCCAGGTAGCAGAACATTTTGTTCAATATTGTACAATATTGCTCGATATTATATAATATTATGTGATATTGTACAATATTATACAATATTGCGAATATTGTTTAATATTGTATTATATTGCGCAATATCTTTGTGCTACTGGGGTTGCCTTGCTAAACATTATTAGAGATTGGAGGGATCAGAGTTAAAGAGAAGCAAATCAGTAATTTTCAGATTTCTTACCAACATTGCCATGGTAGTTTAGAAATGTTGTATTTTCTGTGTAATAATAATTCAAGTCCATAGTTTAATTTGTATCCATCAGGCAGCGAGAAGAATTAGAAGTCCAGTGTTGTTTTACATGCAGCTAATCAAGTTTGAGATCTGTTTCTCTATAATGAATCTCATTGACTTGGTTCACTTTCATTATGAACTTTCCAATTATTCTAATATTCACACAATTATCAACAGGATTACTAAAGAATGTACTAGGCAAGGAAATTTCGTTACGATCTTAAAATATTTTAATGCCTTCCTGTATATCCTAATCTTCCAAATTTTCAAACGTATTTTTACTTTCTCGTATACGAAGTATACAAAGAAAAAGTATTGCAATCGTCAAAAAATTTGAACTCGAGATTTTGACGAATCTCCACGTTTTAGACCTCCCTGAGTCCGAAAAACACAATTTTGGAATTATGTCTGTTTGTGTGTCGTGTGTCTGTCTGTGAATACGATAACACGAAGGCTATTAGAGCTACGGGGATGAAATTTGGTATATGGTCTTTAAGCATAATTTGTAGGTTTCTGTCAAAGTTTGGACAAAATCCGTCCATGGGAAGTCTGTCAGTCTGCGAAGACAGGACCGCACGCATTTGGCGCTCGGTGTTTGACATAAGGCTATTTCCGTCTTGGCGAGTGTGATCTTGGCGCGCTCTAAAGGAAACTAAGGATTGCTTTCTTGGTTTCAGCATAGCCGTCATGGTTTAAGTAGGTTCGATTTTTTTATCTACAAGCGGAGAGATTGGGTTGCCATAATTGCCAAGCATTGATACGGGGCGTTTAGGTGCTAAATGAATAAAACATGAAAACAGTGGGTGCGTAATAACTTATTTTACTCTGATAAAAATCATCAATAAAGTTTTAGCAATCTAATAAAATGAACGCATAGAATAATGAAAAATGATGAGAAGCTCATCCTTTTTAAACCAGTCACATTTTAAAGCTGATTTTAATTTAATTGTTATCATTTTCCTTCTACACATAATCATAAAAATTGGCGCAGGTCATTTTAAAATTATAATGACTCGGAGTTTAGGAAGCAAACGGGACAAATAGTATACGGGACGTATGGCAACCCTAGTTTGAGGGAAAATGATACTTTTTTGGGAAGTATACTAGAAAATTTAGGGGAGACCTCTCCCGCTGGTTTTGTTTCTTATTCAAAATGCTCATGTATTTATCACACTTTTTTAAATCTAAATTTGAATTAAGTTCAAATAAGGATGACACATTTTCGTAAAGTGCATCTGAAAAAATATTTAGAATTCCGAAGTACATGTTTTTATGGATATTCAAAATTTAGCCTGTAATTTTCGATGATCTGTAAGCATAGTTTAAATATGTACCTTTTTAGAAAAGGAGGCAGTGACGTATTTATATTGAGAGCCAAAAATTGATTTTTAAGTTTTCTCAAATCATAATAACGAAATACGACAGCGATTCTCCACCCCTTGGGGCGTGTCATCGGGGGACGTGACAACACTAAATGGGGGGGGGGCCCCCCCGCGTATCAAAAAGAAAATAATATTAAAAATATTAATTAATTTACTGAAAGAATTTACTTATTCTTGGCAGTTTATAAGGTTTGTAAATAAGGCTGTAGTGTAGCTTTAGCGTCAAAATACCAAAAATATATTGTTATTGTATACATTGTTACTGTATGGGGGGCGCTAAAAATTATGTATTGAAGGGAGCAGCATTCTTTGAAATTCGTTACTGCAGGCAGTATTTGTATGTGACAATTTTTGATAAAGTAATTATGAACTGTAATTTTTTATAAGTTTTGGCTATGTAGCTATGGGGGAGGGGAGCGTGATAAAAATTATGATTGAAAATTGGGTCGCAAATACTGAAAGGCTCAGAAACATTGAACTACGGAAAAATCAAAAACTTCAATTGAAAATCAATCCACTAAGGAATCGACATTGGGTTCTTTCCTTTAATTATCTCAATATTTTGAAGGAAAATATCAGATAATGGATAAAAATTGAATACTGCGTTTCTTCCACAAGCTTATACAAATATATATCAAGTATAATAGTTTATATAATACTGTTTTTCAAGTAACAACACATCATGACTGTTTTTTAACTTGACAGTTATTCTAGCCACGCGAACGTTTATCTCGATGACATATAATTATAGGATAAAAATGTATCTTACTCCTGGCTAATTTGGGGGGGGCGAAGAACATTTCTGACAAATATCTCAATGCGAGCCAGATATTTCGGCAAAATACGAATGAAAAAGCGATACCTTCCACTGTAACAGATTCGTCGCAAGTCTGGAACCACTAATTAAATGAGGCTTACCTATAACATTGAGCATCATACTATGCGTGAAGGTCCTTGCCCATCTGTAGTCCACTCGACATCTATAAATACCAGCATCTTTCTCCTGAATGGGCTCAATCCTCAGGATCGTGGGTTTAGTGAAAGTCTCGAAGTACGCCCTGGAGCCTAATGAAGCTCCCGGAAAGTGCTTTGCCTTTTCGAGCGGGCTGTTCCGCGCATCAACGCTGTAAATGGGTGCTCTGGCGTCTTCTTTGTACCACAAAACTAAAGACACTTTATCCTCTGAAGAGTGCTGTGTGATGTTGCAGGGTAATTCCGCTCGGCCACCCGTTACGGCATGATACTCAGGCAGTTCTGAAAGAAGGACATAAAAATAAGTTAATGATGTTAGGAATTCATAAATGGCCATTATTATCTAAATATGCGGATACAGGTAAGAAAAGCTATTTCGTACAAAGTTTTGATTTCAGAAAATTCATATTTTAACGTAGGACTATATTGGGGTCTCAGGAAGGAAATTGATTCACTCACGGGCCAGAACGCCGCAAAACTTGGTATTGGAGATCCTCTATATCTCGGTAACTACATATGTTAAAAACATAAATAATGTCTTATTTTAGAGATAAAGGGTAACGACAGAAGTTATAAAAAATGTGAAAATCGGATTTATAGTTCAGCGACTACTAAGCGCAAAGTTGGGCAAAAATACGAATGAATTGGTGACACGATCCTCTCTATCTCATACAGGGTATCCAGCGAATAAGACCCTGATTTCAAAATTAAATATCTTAGAAACAAATGTCAATAGAAGAATACGATAAACGGTATGTTTATTAGCTAAGCTGTAAAAATGTTCTACAGAAATTTCGAAAATTTAGTTACAAAAACCGTTAACAGATGGCGCTGTACGCCGAGAAACTTGTTCTCTGCAAGCAGTCTAAAAAAAGTCAAGTCAAGCAGTCTTTGCAATCAGAACACAATGTTTTCAAAATGTTCAGCGCTCGAAAAAATGAGGTGGCTTAAACTTAGAATGAAATTTGACATCACATCCTTCATGTCTCAACGGAAATGGTATTGCATGCCACACAAATCGCCGATTCAAGCTCATCCAGCGTAGAGGGATGGTTCCCGTAGACAGTGTCTTTCAATGCTCCCCACAGAAAGTAGTCACAAGGAGTCAGATCGGGCGAATATGGAGGCCAATCCATTCGTGTGCCAGTAAATTTGGGATAATCCAACGCAATTACTCTATTCCCGAAGTATTCATCAGGAAAGCGAAACACCTTTTCTGTACAATGTGGTCGAGCCCCATCTTGCATGAACAACTCGATTCTTGGTCGATCCTCCAACGCTAGCTGTGTGCTGACAAATTGTTCCAAAATCGAAATGTAACGTTCACTAGAGATCGTTTCTCGCATGAAAAAAGCGCCGATAATGCCTCTGCTGCATACCACAACCCAAGCAGTAATTTTAGGCGAATGCAGTGGTTTCTCTTCACACAAATGAGGATTTTCGGAACCCCAAAATCTTCAGTTTTGTTTATTCACGAATCCATTCGAGTGGAAATGTGCTTCATCTGTGAATCAGATGCAGCCAATATCAAATCCTTCATTATCAATCATTGTGAGAATCTCGTTCGCAAATTCAACATTTGTCGCACAGCTTTTATGGGTATAGCCTCATGACTTTGGATTTTGTATGGAAACATCCGTAGGTTGTTTCTCAATATTTTTTGCGTACTTCAACGCTTCAAACCAGTCTCTGATGCAATTCATCGGACTGTATTCCTTGGGTTTTGCTCAACAACTCCAGAAACTTTGGCGACATTTTTAGAAGTGACTACAGTTTGCCTGGGTCCAACATTTCCCGCTCAATTATAATCCACGCTGACTGCCCGTTCGAATTTGGCGAAGAGCTTGGGAATAGTTTTTGCATCGGGTCCTTTTGAAACATTAAATCGTTTTTGAAAACTGAGCATTGTTGCCGTAGGACTGCGTTATAATCTGTGATATTCCAGTACCAGAAAAACATGTTGTTCAATGGAATATATGATTTCAACCTCTACGCTAACCTCCTCTTACAATTCAGCTCTGATCGCTCTGTACTTGGAAGCACAATTTATAGGCAATTTATAGTGTTGCGATTACAGCGCCATCTGTTAACGGTTTTTGTAACTAAATTTTCGAAATTTATGTATAGCATTTTTATAGCTTAGCTAATAAACATAGCATTTACCGCATTCTCCTATTGATATTTGTTTCTGAGATATTTAATTTTGAAATCACTGGACGCCCTGTATGTTAGAAATATGTTACTATTACTACATATGTTAGAAACGTAACTAATGTCTTATTTTAGAGATAAAGGGTAACAACAGAAGTTACAAAATCTTACTTAAACTTAAAAGCTTACGATAAACTTCGAGAAACAAAAAAGTCACTCGAGTAAAGTAGTCCTACGCTTTTAACAACATCGGCTGTTTGAAAAGACAGCCTCTCGTCATTTTTTATTATAATAAGCTACGAAAATTATATTTTCTTTGTTCTCAGGAAATAATACAAGCTTTCTGTTTCAATATTTTAAAAAGTCAGTTTTGCTTCTAATAGACCACACAATTATAAGTCACAAATCAATTTTCTTTAAAACCAAGCAATTGACAATCTTCAGCATCTTTTCATTTTAAATTCGTGATTTTTACGCATTGTTAATACTTTCAATTAATTTTTTTCTTGTAAATACAGTAGAGTCTCCCTACAACGAAGTCTCCCTATAGCGAATTTCTCCTTATAACGAAATTCTTAATCGGAATGTTAAATAACATTCAAAATATTCTCCATATAACGAAGTGGTTGTCTCCCTATAACGAATTTTTTCAGACCTTTATCTTTTCGATTTTTGTCATTTTTGAAGAAAGTTGCCAATTTCTGTGCAAACAAATCGCTCAAACGTGCCTGTTTCTGGAACCACTCACATTGTTCATTCCAGAGATAACACATAACAATAGAATGCTATGTGAAGGATAATGCAATTGTGGGGACCTGGGTTTCTACATAGGGAGCAACATTTCTACGGGTCAGGATTCCAAGAATCGGGTGGAGTGGGGATGGAAACAGCAAATGGATGTGACAATACGCATTTTATGTTTATCCGTACTAGTACAAATTATTCTCTAAATTGGTGAATTATCTTCACTTTTGAGCATTTTGTTTATACAATAAAAATTAGTATAATTTTAACAAATTTATAATAAATATTACTTCATTTTTAATTGAAAGTCATAATTAAATATTTTTGAACTTATCGCACATACTAAAAGGTTTGTAACATTTACTTAAATAACTGCAAAAATTTCTAATCTCCGTATAACGAAATTTTCTCTATAGCGAATTTTTTAACTGGAACCAAGCGATTTCGTTATAGGAGATTCCATTGTATATATTTAAGATAGAACTGTTTGAACCCATCCGTTTGATTGCAGATGAATTTATGACAAAAAATGGGACAAAATAGTAATATTAAAAATCAATTCTTTCAGAAAGTAAAATTCTGTGTATTTCTTATAGATAAATATTTGTTCTATCTAATAAGGTCTTGTAGTTAAATGCTTTGAAATAGTTTTGTTCTGAAGTGCTTTTTCTTCTCTGAGAATTCATAGAACCACTTTTTGACTTTTAAAGGTCGATTTTTATTTGAAAATTCTTTATGTTTACTTTCGCATTCTATTGATCTAGTTGTATTGTAACTATATAAATATTTGTGAAGAGTAAATCAGAGTTCAGGTTATGAATTCTATTTTTGTAACTTATCATTAAAATTTAATTCAATTTTTAATATATTGTATAGATTAAAGTATAGCATAAATGATATTGAAACAAAGATTGAAATCACTTGGTTATTAAAAAATAACAGAAAATTTACTTTGTAAATAAGGAAATTAGATATATTAAAATATTAATTTTAATATATAATACAAATTTGAATATATATAAATTTAATATTAATTTTATGATATATTTACAAATTTCGAAAATTATTTCGAAATTTATAAATATAGCATAACATTTCAAAGAGCATATATATTTGTTTACCTTCTATCGAAACACAAAAAAATAAGTGAACTAAACTTTATTAAAATAATTTTTCTGTATTGTTATAGAAATAAACTCTAAAAATTATATTTTAATTGATAAAGAAAATCATAATTACATAAAGATAATCGTAATTATATATTTCTCTGCATTTTAAAAAATATATATTGGTATAATTTTAATATTATTTATCAATGAAAGCTATTGGAATAATAATACTCAAAGCAACCCAAAATCATTCTGGCGAGTTTTGATACAATTTAACTTTTGACTCTCATGAAATCTGCTGAACTTCCAATTCAAACTGTTGTAAACTCCCACGGGATGACTTCTTGTAATTAATCTAATTCAGGTCTCGAAGTACTGATTGAAGATTGGATGATGACGTCAATTCTCGAAGCACAAAGGCAGCTCCCCTTGAACGAAAAAAGGTTGTACCTCAAAACTCAATTTTAAGCCCGAAGAACAAAAATTACTTTCGGGGCGTATTTTTTCCCTCGCCGTAAAGTGTCGTTTCCTTTCCCAAGGACAAAGGATAGGGCGAGATTCCACCCTGAAGAGGAGTCCTTCAACAACGGATTTCAGTTGACACTTTTTCAAGGAGCCTCCATCTTGTGTGCCAACCAAGTACTTATGGTTCTTTGTCTGCGATAATTAGAGTAGATCGATTTTGTCACATTGTATTGAAGGGAGCAGCATTCTTTGAAATTCGTTACTGCAGGCACTATCTGTATGGGCAATTTTTGATAAAGTAATTATGAACTGTAATGTTTTTATAAGTTTAAGCTGTGTAGTTACCACGATTTTTGCTGCATCTCTAATTAGGAACGGGATTTTCAAAAATATGTTCTTCCATATGCAATATTATGTAAAAAACCAATATCCTAAAGGAAAAGATGATATAAACAAATAAAAATATTACTTAGGCTGGCTTTGATGAGCTAAGCACTAACAATTGTATTATACCGTTACATCATACTTTGAGCAAACAATGAATATTTTAAAGAATAAAAACTGAAATATTTCAAATAATATATTTTGGTTTGATTAAAGCTTACAATTCAGTCAGAAATGAAATCAAAATAATAAAATGATACTTATTTGCCTTTAGCCTTTACAAATTGAACAAAGCATAACATTCAGAAATCCTTAAGGGATGCAAATAAAAATAAAATAGAATCATGCCAAAGCGAAAATAAATTTTGCAGCAAGGAAAAACCTGAAAGAATGCTCTTCTGATGAGTTTGTGAGTTTTATTTATTGATTTTCTTTGCAGTCAACCATTCCACCACTCTATAAGACTAGAATTTGTAGCTTTGGCAAATGTATGTCAATGCATGGAGTCATACATTGCACCTACCTGCGTGAATTACAAATTTCATTGCATCTTACTCAAGTCGTATAGGAATTTCCTTTTTTTACACGGTAATTACTAAAATTTGTTTCAAGAACAATGTTTTCTTTCGCGTGTGTAAAGGAAAAACAGAAATCTTTTTGCATATTTATGATGTTTTCGAAATAGTTCCTAGGAATTGTACCTTTAGCTAGTTCCATCCAAATCTGAAGTTACAGAATATAAAAAAATACTTGCAGGAAAGAAAATATCACTGCATATGCCATGGTTTTAAATTGCAAGTGAACATTTGCCTCGTAAAATTTTTTAATCGTCGAACTAATCAGAGCAGTTCTTAAAACATGAAATTTCCAATTAGTTACTCGTATTTTTTGTAAATAAACACTCGCATATTTGTTACTTATTTTTAAATAAGTAATTTCTTTCTAATTTTTCTAGAAAAGTATTTCAGGATTGTTTACGAATCAAAGGAAATATTAATCAGTGTTTACGGTGACATTGTGTCATAAAATGTGAGGTTAATATTTGTAAATCGTTTGATAGTTGAATTAATTGTTTTGCTTCGCGTGTTTCTGTATCTATTCATGTATATTGAAAATATAGCGCTTAAATTGTCTTTTCCAGGTACTGTTATGAATATGAATGTATATTTGTATATGAACTGAATATATATATGAGTATGTATATATGCATATGAATTGAATATGAGTATTAATATGTATATATATGCAATAACAATTTTGTTCGTGTAGTCGTTAAGTAATGAACAAGCCGAGTGTGGAAAAGTTCTCTATTTCGCACAAGATTATCAGGAGAATTCTTAATTTATTTTGACTTAAAAAATGTAATAATTGATAAAGTACTTATCTACGTTCCAAATGATGACATCTAGTATTTTCAACATCTTTATTTCCTTGTCGACCAGGAGATCATGTTGTATACATACTAGCAGCAGATAATGGTACATTAATCAATCCTAAATATTCATGTTAATATAATGTGCCTCTCTTCGGCATTGAACCGAGTGCACATGAGTTCCCCCGCTCCACAAGCATGTGTCCTAAAAAATGCGTGACACCTCACAGTGGGAGCGTCGCTGATAGAACTAACCTTTCTCGCTCACAGCAAGCAACTGACTTGCAAGAAAAGGTTAAAGGTCGAAGGAGGGTCCTCCCCCATCCGGCCAGGCCCTCATAGGGTTCAATGGACTGACCTCTCTTACTTTTGTGGGGGAGTTCGTAACATCCTCCCACCTTAGATTTTGCACACAAAATCTAACAATACTTATAAATTCAAAACTCAAATGCAAAATCTCAGTTTAAACAATACTCACAAATTCAAAACTCAAATGCAAAATATCTGTTTACACAATACTGATAAATTTAAAACTCAAATGCAGAATCTCAGTTCACACAATACTGATAAAATAAATTAAGAATTCTCCTGATAATCTTGTGCGAAATAGAGAACTTTTCCACACCGAGTAAATAAGTATTTTTCATTTATTATCAATATATGGGAGAGTGACGGAATATACGTGCATCTCGTACCAAAGTTTCAAGACAAAAGACAACGAAAAATCCATTCGTTCTCTCAGATAGGAGATTAAGATATAGACACGTGATCAAAGTGAAGGGAATATTAGCTGTTTTTAGCAAATTATGTAGGTGTTTAGGAAAAAGTCTGGCGCCAGCAAGTCGCCGTCATGATTTTCTGTGGACGCGTGGAAGCGACTAAAATATTCTTTTAGTAATAAATATGCCAAAATCCGTGATTTAATATACCTTCAACGCGGGAAATAAAACGAAACTGGAGTTTAAGAAAAGTGATTTTGCAATACATTAGTATTATACTAAGATTTTAAAATATATAATATTGGAATTTAAAATAAAATTAAGTGAGATTATTACATATATGTATATGAACTGAATATGAATATGTATATATGAATCAGGTACTGTATGAATATAATCAACTTATAATGAAATAATGAGTTTCTATCATGGTGTCTGTTAATTTCAAATTTTAAAGAAAAATTGTTTCAGTTTTGATTCTTTATTCTAATCCAAGTTAATTTTAGGAAGGTCTAAAACCTAAAAAAATTCAGGCTCAATTACATGCACTAAAGAGAAAGGCAAATTCGGCACTTGAAGCAGCATATTTTGAATTTAACAATACTTTCGAAACTGATTGCAGGGAACAGGCACTATTATCAATAAAGAAAACAATACATAAAATAAATATGAGAAGTTAAATATTCTGAGTTTCCTAAAAGTTGAGTATTTCTTTCATATAAACAATTTTTGGTGGATATATTTTAATCCAAATGAGAAAAAACACAGTAGAGTGACTATTTTGGGACCAATAATGAAGCATATGCTTATGAAATATATAGAATATATGTCTTTTTGCTTTTTCTAAAAAAAATGGATATAAATACGCAATCCTTCATAAGATATTTCGAGAAGTGTATACATAATTTTAATAATATATATATATATATATATATATATATATATATATAATTATTTTGTTCCATATTTTCAGACCAATAATTGCACTCGAGAAACGGTGTATGAAGTTTTACTTTCTAAGATATATTTTAGTTTTGAAATTCATGCAAATGAGCAAATAAATTGTAACATACCTCAATGAAGAAATATTTTTTGTTATACAGTGAATATCTGTTATAACAAGTTCGGTTTTTAACGAGAACCCTGCTATGACGAATGTTTTACAATGCACTGTCAAACAGTTAATGTAAATGACACAAAAAAGTATGCGTGCATAGCCAGTAAAAATTAAGAAATATTTCGCTGTAAAGTTGACTATAAAACTATTGAAAGAAAAATATTGTTCCATTTTCATCAATGATCTCATAATAAGAATGGAAAGAGATTATAAATTATAGGTGTGGTATGTTCACGAAGCTTTGAAATCTCTTTTAGCTCCATGGAATGTACTCCCTTGCGCACATACAACGGTATGATTCAAATAAGCATTGATTTTAATAAGGGAATAAGTTTGGATATGATGCTACAGATTTCGACTCAGCAGAAATAGGGCCTAATAGCTGGATCATAATAGCAAATAATTTGAAGTTAAAGCACCCTTTCTAGAATATATTATTGAAGATGGGATACCAAAGAGTAAAGAGGCAGATGGGGACACATTTTAATTTGGCAAAAGGGTTTCAACAGAGGGAAGGAAGCAAGATATAATTGAAGCTATGAGAAAAATTCCGCAACAAAAATATTTGATAAAAGCATTTAATAATTTTGATTATTTTTATAGTTCTTCAAATAAACCCTTTCCCAGAAATACGATAAGAGACATATTTTTGTTATGAAATCGATACTGTATAAACAAACATAATCTACTTGGGTTCTGTATTTTAATAAAAGCAATTCACAAAAAAAGAAAACTGTTATACTAAACTAGAAAACAGTTATAATGCCTAATTTCACCTAAATTATACCTTGTCGTTTTAACGGATGTTTACTGTATCTTGCATAACGTTAGGCTTAATGTTTCTAATATATCATGGCTTATTTTTAATACTAAATATGATCCTTATACAAAATTAAACCTAAGATTAATTTCTCTCGGAGAAAAGGGGGTCGAGGAAAAGTTAAAAGCCTTCTGAAATTAGAAAGCAAGCATATTTTAATTTCAATGACTAAAGTTTAACAATAAAATACCAAAAGAAGAAAAATTTTGATAATCAAAACTTTAGACAAACTCGAAATTTAAAACAGATTCGAACACAAGTGGTAAGGATAAAAACTATCGACAGTTGCATGCAGTCATTATAGTTATCAATAGAGAGAGCAACCAAGAATCCCTTTAATTCAGAAGGAAGTCTTTATTTGTTCTCCTTATTTGCTCCCATTCGTAAGAATCATTGATCTCTTCATTGCAAAGTGGCACCTTTGCCTGACAGGTACATTTGCATTTCCGAAATATAAGCATTTGAACTCTAGTGGGTAAAAGGTAATTAAGACATCGTTAGGTGATGTTGTAATTTAGGGTTGCTGTGAACCTCATTAAGGGAGGGAGGTTATTAGGCTGCGCACGTCATGCCAGATAAAACCTAGCAGATTCTATACAGGTTGGTATTTAAAGCAGTGATTTTTATACAGGTGGATGTGAAAGGGAGAATCAGGTTTAAGGGGAAAAAATCCTATTAAATTCTGCTGCTTACTAGGCAATCTTTATGCAAAAGAGTGCGAAAATAAAGGGGAAATTCTTTCCATTTTGTAATTTTATGCTTTCAAAGAAACATAAAGCAAGGTGGAGACTTAAATGATTCATCGGTTGATAAAAATAAAGCTGGTTGTCACATTGATTAAGAAATGCTTCACAAGTGCTTTAATTATACTTCTGGTGGCGGTAATTTTCATTTTCTTTGACAATAAGCAACAAATGTCACTGACTGGAGAATAAATGTGTGTGCATATTGGTACATTAGAAAATTTATTGAACTAAAAATTTTACGCTGAAGCAATTAAAACTTTCCGCTGAGGATTTGATTTAGTCGAAATTTTCTGACGTTATTTCAATCTTTTTTATGTCTTTTATTTATTTTAATTAATGCTGGATAAATTAGACAAAAATAAATTCCAATTAAAGAGTTTTGTTGTAAAATTTAATTTAAATTTTTATACTGATGTACACGTTATCAAAAAAGTGATGTTAGAAGGATGTGTTAAAAGGAATTAGAATCTCACTTCAAGAATTTATTAAGATGAATTTTGTTTTATTTTTCATCGTGACAAGTAGGTTGAATTTCCTTTCATATGGCTTAGAGAAAATGTTGAAAAATTATCTCAATATCACCTTGGGCAATTTTGTAAATCCCTGTGCATCCATATCGATAATATGTAATTTTACGGCAAGTAAATTTTGCAGCATTCATTTTAACACGACGACAGGAAACTAATAGCTTCTGCCAATAAGGAATAAAATAATTTGGACATTTTTCCGTCTGATAACTTTTATTATTTTTAGCCATTGTATTCCAAAACATTCTTATTTTTATACCTCTAAATAGTTTCTTACCGCGAATGAAAATTTCAAATCCCAAATGAATGATTATTATGCTTGCTATACTTCGCTGAAACAGCTCAGCATCTTTTAAGTTCCTTTAATTCTAATGCGGAAATAATATGACGATATTTGGAATCACATTTCAAGTTTATTAACATGAAAGTAATTTTAAAATCTTTAAAAACGTTGGTGCGTTACATCAAGAACTTAAAAAAGATTTTATAGTAAATTGCTTGGGAACTACATTATAATATTTTATACATCTTTCGTTTGTATATTTTGACAAATATTTATTATCTTTCAAGAAAATTTATGCATTTAATTTAAAATGGATGCATGCATAAATAAGCTCATTATTCATTATAAAATTATTAAATCCCAATGATATAATGAAATTTTAAAAGTAATTTGATAATCTTTAGGAACCATTCATACATCTAATAGCACAAAAATATTGTACAATATTGTGCGATATTGAACAATATCCGCAATATTGTATAGTATTGTACAATATCGCATAATATTTCATAATATTGAACAATATCCGC
>BGPR01032617.1:0-17409 GCA_013235015.1 Araneus ventricosus | reverse complement strand
GCGGATATTGTTCAATATTATGAAATATTATGCGATATTGTACAATACTATACAATATTGCGGATATTGTTCAATATCGCACAATATTGTACAATATTTTTGTGCTATTAGATGTATGAATGGTTCCTAAAGATTATCAAATTACTTTTAAAATTTCATTATATCATTGGGATTTAATAATTTTATAATGAATAATGAGCTTATTTATGCATGCATCCATTTTAAATTAAATGCATAAATTTTCTTGAAAGATAATAAATATTTGTCAAAATATACAAACGAAAGATGTATAAAATATTATAATGTAGTTCCCAAGCAATTTACTATAAAATCTTTTTTAAGTTCTTGATGTAACGCACCAACGTTTTTAAAGATTTTAAAATTACTTTCATGTTAATAAACTTGAAATGTGATTCCAAATATCGTCATATTATTTCCGCATTAGAATTAAAGGAACTTAAAAGATGCTGAGCTGTTTCAGCGAAGTATAGCAAGCATAATAATCATTCATTTGGGATTTGAAATTTTCATTCGCGGTAAGAAACTATTTAGAGGTATAAAAATAAGAATGTTTTGGAATACAATGGCTAAAAATAATAAAAGTTATCAGACGGAAAAATGTCCAAATTATTTTATTCCTTATTGGCAGAAGCTATTAGTTTCCTGTCGTCGTGTTAAAATGAATGCTGCAAAATTTACTTGCCGTAAAATTACATATTATCGATATGGATGCACAGGGATTTACAAAATTGCCCAAGGTGATATTGAGATAATTTTTCAACATTTTCTCTAAGCCATATGAAAGGAAATTCAACCTACTTGTCACGATGAAAAATAAAACAAAATTCATCTTAATAAATTCTTGAAGTGAGATTCTAATTCCTTTTAACACATCCTTCTAACATCACTTTTTTGATAACGTGTACATCAGTATAAAAATTTAAATTAAATTTTACAACAAAACTCTTTAATTGGAATTTATTTTTGTCTAATTTATCCAGCATTAATTAAAATAAATAAAAGACATAAAAAAGATTGAAATAACGTCAGAAAATTTCGACTAAATCAAATCCTCAGCGGAAAGTTTTAATTGCTTCAGCGTAAAATTTTTAGTTCAATAAATTTTCTAATGTACCAATATGCACACACATTTATTCTCCAGTCAGTGACATTTGTTGCTTATTGTCAAAGAAAATGAAAATTACCGCCACCAGAAGTATAATTAAAGCACTTGTGAAGCATTTCTTAATCAATGTGACAACCAGCTTTATTTTTATCAACCGATGAATCATTTAAGTCTCCACCTTGCTTTATGTTTCTTTGAAAGCATAAAATTACAAAATGGAAAGAATTTCCCCTTTATTTTCGCACTCTTTTGCATAAAGATTGCCTAGTAAGCAGCAGAATTTAATAGGATTTTTTCCCCTTAAACCTGATTCTCCCTTTCACATCCACCTGTATAAAAATCACTGCTTTAAATACCAACCTGTATAGAATCTGCTAGGTTTTATCTGGCATGACGTGCGCAGCCTAATAACCTCCCTCCCTTAATGAGGTTCACAGCAACCCTAAATTACAACATCACCTAACGATGTCTTAATTACCTTTTACCCACTAGAGTTCAAATGCTTATATTTCGGAAATGCAAATGTACCTGTCAGGCAAAGGTGCCACTTTGCAATGAAGAGATCAATGATTCTTACGAATGGGAGCAAATAAGGAGAACAAATAAAGACTTCCTTCTGAATTAAAGGGATTCTTGGTTGCTCTCTCTATTGATAACTATAATGACTGCATGCAACTGTCGATAGTTTTTATCCTTACCACTTGTGTTCGAATCTGTTTTAAATTTCGAGTTTGTCTAAAGTTTTGATTATCAAAATTTTTCTTCTTTTGGTATTTTATTGTTAAACTTTAGTCATTGAAATTAAAATATGCTTGCTTTCTAATTTCAGAAGGCTTTTAACTTTTCCTCGACCCCCTTTTCTCCGAGAGAAATTAATCTTAGGTTTAATTTTGTATAAGGATCATATTTAGTATTAAAAATAAGCCATGATATATTAGAAACATTAAGCCTAACGTTATGCAAGATACAGTAAACATCCGTTAAAACGACAAGGTATAATTTAGGTGAAATTAGGCATTATAACTGTTTTCTAGTTTAGTATAACAGTTTTCTTTTTTTGTGAATTGCTTTTATTAAAATACAGAACCCAAGTAGATTATGTTTGTTTATACAGTATCGATTTCATAACAAAAATATGTCTCTTATCGTATTTCTGGGAAAGGGTTTATTTGAAGAACTATAAAAATAATCAAAATTATTAAATGCTTTTATCAAATATTTTTGTTGCGGAATTTTTCTCATAGCTTCAATTATATCTTGCTTCCTTCCCTCTGTTGAAACCCTTTTGCCAAATTAAAATGTGTCCCCATCTGCCTCTTTACTCTTTGGTATCCCATCTTCAATAATATATTCTAGAAAGGGTGCTTTAACTTCAAATTATTTGCTATTATGATCCAGCTATTAGGCCCTATTTCTGCTGAGTCGAAATCTGTAGCATCATATCCAAACTTATTCCCTTATTAAAATCAATGCTTATTTGAATCATACCGTTGTATGTGCGCAAGGGAGTACATTCCATGGAGCTAAAAGAGATTTCAAAGCTTCGTGAACATACCACACCTATAATTTATAATCTCTTTCCATTCTTATTATGAGATCATTGATGAAAATGGAACAATATTTTTCTTTCAATAGTTTTATAGTCAACTTTACAGCGAAATATTTCTTAATTTTTACTGGCTATGCACGCATACTTTTTTGTGTCATTTACATTAACTGTTTGACAGTGCATTGTAAAACATTCGTCATAGCAGGGTTCTCGTTAAAAACCGAACTTGTTATAACAGATATTCACTGTATAACAAAAAATATTTCTTCATTGAGGTATGTTACAATTTATTTGCTCATTTGCATGAATTTCAAAACTAAAATATATCTTAGAAAGTAAAACTTCATACACCGTTTCTCGAGTGCAATTATTGGTCTGAAAATATGGAACAAAATAATTATATATATATATATATATATATATATATATATATATTATTAAAATTATGTATACACTTCTCGAAATATCTTATGAAGGATTGCGTATTTATATCCATTTTTTTTAGAAAAAGCAAAAAGACATATATTCTATATATTTCATAAGCATATGCTTCATTATTGGTCCCAAAATAGTCACTCTACTGTGTTTTTTCTCATTTGGATTAAAATATATCCACCAAAAATTGTTTATATGAAAGAAATACTCAACTTTTAGGAAACTCAGAATATTTAACTTCTCATATTTATTTTATGTATTGTTTTCTTTATTGATAATAGTGCCTGTTCCCTGCAATCAGTTTCGAAAGTATTGTTAAATTCAAAATATGCTGCTTCAAGTGCCGAATTTGCCTTTCTCTTTAGTGCATGTAATTGAGCCTGAATTTTTTTAGGTTTTAGACCTTCCTAAAATTAACTTGGATTAGAATAAAGAATCAAAACTGAAACAATTTTTCTTTAAAATTTGAAATTAACAGACACCATGATAGAAACTCATTATTTCATTATAAGTTGATTATATTCATACAGTACCTGATTCATATATACATATTCATATTCAGTTCATATACATATATGTAATAATCTCACTTAATTTTATTTTAAATTCCAATATTATATATTTTAAAATCTTAGTATAATACTAATGTATTGCAAAATCACTTTTCTTAAACTCCAGTTTCGTTTTATTTCCCGCGTTGAAGGTATATTAAATCACGGATTTTGGCATATTTATTACTAAAAGAATATTTTAGTCGCTTCCACGCGTCCACAGAAAATCATGACGGCGACTTGCTGGCGCCAGACTTTTTCCTAAACACCTACATAATTTGCTAAAAACAGCTAATATTCCCTTCACTTTGATCACGTGTCTATATCTTAATCTCCTATCTGAGAGAACGAATGGATTTTTCGTTGTCTTTTGTCTTGAAACTTTGGTACGAGATGCACGTATATTCCGTCACTCTCCCATATATTGATAATAAATGAAAAATACTTATTTACTCGGTGTGGAAAAGTTCTCTATTTCGCACAAGATTATCAGGAGAATTCTTAATTTATTTTATCAGTATTGTGTGAACTGAGATTCTGCATTTGAGTTTTAAATTTATCAGTATTGTGTAAACAGATATTTTGCATTTGAGTTTTGAATTTGTGAGTATTGTTTAAACTGAGATTTTGCATTTGAGTTTTGAATTTATAAGTATTGTTAGATTTTGTGTGCAAAATCTAAGGTGGGAGGATGTTACGAACTCCCCCACAAAAGTAAGAGAGGTCAGTCCATTGAACCCTATGAGGGCCTGGCCGGATGGGGGAGGACCCTCCTTCGACCTTTAACCTTTTCTTGCAAGTCAGTTGCTTGCTGTGAGCGAGAAAGGTTAGTTCTATCAGCGACGCTCCCACTGTGAGGTGTCACGCATTTTTTAGGACACATGCTTGTGGAGCGGGGGAACTCATGTGCACTCGGTTCAATGCCGAAGAGAGGCACATTATATTAACATGAATATTTAGGATTGATTAATGTACCATTATCTGCTGCTAGTATGTATACAACATGATCTCCTGGTCGACAAGGAAATAAAGATGTTGAAAATACTAGATGTCATCATTTGGAACGTAGATAAGTACTTTATCAATTATTACATTTTTTAAGTCAAAATAAATTAAGAATTCTCCTGATAATCTTGTGCGAAATAGAGAACTTTTCCACACTCGGCTTGTTCATTACTTAACGACTACACGAACAAAATTGTTATTGCATATATATACATATTAATACTCATATTCAATTCATATGCATATATACATACTCATATATATATTCAGTTCATATACAAATATACATTCATATTCATAACAGTACCTGGAAAAGACAATTTAAGCGCTATATTTTCAATATACATGAATAGATACAGAAACACGCGAAGCAAAACAATTAATTCAACTATCAAACGATTTACAAATATTAACCTCACATTTTATGACACAATGTCACCGTAAACACTGATTAATATTTCCTTTGATTCGTAAACAATCCTGAAATACTTTTCTAGAAAAATTAGAAAGAAATTACTTATTTAAAAATAAGTAACAAATATGCGAGTGTTTATTTACAAAAAATACGAGTAACTAATTGGAAATTTCATGTTTTAAGAACTGCTCTGATTAGTTCGACGATTAAAAAATTTTACGAGGCAAATGTTCACTTGCAATTTAAAACCATGGCATATGCAGTGATATTTTCTTTCCTGCAAGTATTTTTTTATATTCTGTAACTTCAGATTTGGATGGAACTAGCTAAAGGTACAATTCCTAGGAACTATTTCGAAAACATCATAAATATGCAAAAAGATTTCTGTTTTTCCTTTACACACGCGAAAGAAAACATTGTTCTTGAAACAAATTTTAGTAATTACCGTGTAAAAAAAGGAAATTCCTATACGACTTGAGTAAGATGCAATGAAATTTGTAATTCACGCAGGTAGGTGCAATGTATGACTCCATGCATTGACATACATTTGCCAAAGCTACAAATTCTAGTCTTATAGAGTGGTGGAATGGTTGACTGCAAAGAAAATCAATAAATAAAACTCACAAACTCATCAGAAGAGCATTCTTTCAGGTTTTTCCTTGCTGCAAAATTTATTTTCGCTTTGGCATGATTCTATTTTATTTTTATTTGCATCCCTTAAGGATTTCTGAATGTTATGCTTTGTTCAATTTGTAAAGGCTAAAGGCAAATAAGTATCATTTTATTATTTTGATTTCATTTCTGACTGAATTGTAAGCTTTAATCAAACCAAAATATATTATTTGAAATATTTCAGTTTTTATTCTTTAAAATATTCATTGTTTGCTCAAAGTATGATGTAACGGTATAATACAATTGTTAGTGCTTAGCTCATCAAAGCCAGCCTAAGTAATATTTTTATTTGTTTATATCATCTTTTCCTTTAGGATATTGGTTTTTTACATAATATTGCATATGGAAGAACATATTTTTGAAAATCCCGTTCCTAATTAGAGATGCAGCAAAAATCGTGGTAACTACACAGCTTAAACTTATAAAAACATTACAGTTCATAATTACTTTATCAAAAATTGCCCATACAGATAGTGCCTGCAGTAACGAATTTCAAAGAATGCTGCTCCCTTCAATACAATGTGACAAAATCGATCTACTCTAATTATCGCAGACAAAGAACCATAAGTACTTGGTTGGCACACAAGATGGAGGCTCCTTGAAAAAGTGTCAACTGAAATCCGTTGTTGAAGGACTCCTCTTCAGGGTGGAATCTCGCCCTATCCTTTGTCCTTGGGAAAGGAAACGACACTTTACGGCGAGGGAAAAAATACGCCCCGAAAGTAATTTTTGTTCTTCGGGCTTAAAATTGAGTTTTGAGGTACAACCTTTTTTCGTTCAAGGGGAGCTGCCTTTGTGCTTCGAGAATTGACGTCATCATCCAATCTTCAATCAGTACTTCGAGACCTGAATTAGATTAATTACAAGAAGTCATCCCGTGGGAGTTTACAACAGTTTGAATTGGAAGTTCAGCAGATTTCATGAGAGTCAAAAGTTAAATTGTATCAAAACTCGCCAGAATGATTTTGGGTTGCTTTGAGTATTATTATTCCAATAGCTTTCATTGATAAATAATATTAAAATTATACCAATATATATTTTTTAAAATGCAGAGAAATATATAATTACGATTATCTTTATGTAATTATGATTTTCTTTATCAATTAAAATATAATTTTTAGAGTTTATTTCTATAACAATACAGAAAAATTATTTTAATAAAGTTTAGTTCACTTATTTTTTTGTGTTTCGATAGAAGGTAAACAAATATATATGCTCTTTGAAATGTTATGCTATATTTATAAATTTCGAAATAATTTTCGAAATTTGTAAATATATCATAAAATTAATATTAAATTTATATATATTCAAATTTGTATTATATATTAAAATTAATATTTTAATATATCTAATTTCCTTATTTACAAAGTAAATTTTCTGTTATTTTTTAATAACCAAGTGATTTCAATCTTTGTTTCAATATCATTTATGCTATACTTTAATCTATACAATATATTAAAAATTGAATTAAATTTTAATGATAAGTTACAAAAATAGAATTCATAACCTGAACTCTGATTTACTCTTCACAAATATTTATATAGTTACAATACAACTAGATCAATAGAATGCGAAAGTAAACATAAAGAATTTTCAAATAAAAATCGACCTTTAAAAGTCAAAAAGTGGTTCTATGAATTCTCAGAGAAGAAAAAGCACTTCAGAACAAAACTATTTCAAAGCATTTAACTACAAGACCTTATTAGATAGAACAAATATTTATCTATAAGAAATACACAGAATTTTACTTTCTGAAAGAATTGATTTTTAATATTACTATTTTGTCCCATTTTTTGTCATAAATTCATCTGCAATCAAACGGATGGGTTCAAACAGTTCTATCTTAAATATATACAATGGAATCTCCTATAACGAAATCGCTTGGTTCCAGTTAAAAAATTCGCTATAGAGAAAATTTCGTTATACGGAGATTAGAAATTTTTGCAGTTATTTAAGTAAATGTTACAAACCTTTTAGTATGTGCGATAAGTTCAAAAATATTTAATTATGACTTTCAATTAAAAATGAAGTAATATTTATTATAAATTTGTTAAAATTATACTAATTTTTATTGTATAAACAAAATGCTCAAAAGTGAAGATAATTCACCAATTTAGAGAATAATTTGTACTAGTACGGATAAACATAAAATGCGTATTGTCACATCCATTTGCTGTTTCCATCCCCACTCCACCCGATTCTTGGAATCCTGACCCGTAGAAATGTTGCTCCCTATGTAGAAACCCAGGTCCCCACAATTGCATTATCCTTCACATAGCATTCTATTGTTATGTGTTATCTCTGGAATGAACAATGTGAGTGGTTCCAGAAACAGGCACGTTTGAGCGATTTGTTTGCACAGAAATTGGCAACTTTCTTCAAAAATGACAAAAATCGAAAAGATAAAGGTCTGAAAAAATTCGTTATAGGGAGACAACCACTTCGTTATATGGAGAATATTTTGAATGTTATTTAACATTCCGATTAAGAATTTCGTTATAAGGAGAAATTCGCTATAGGGAGACTTCGTTGTAGGGAGACTCTACTGTATTTACAAGAAAAAAATTAATTGAAAGTATTAACAATGCGTAAAAATCACGAATTTAAAATGAAAAGATGCTGAAGATTGTCAATTGCTTGGTTTTAAAGAAAATTGATTTGTGACTTATAATTGTGTGGTCTATTAGAAGCAAAACTGACTTTTTAAAATATTGAAACAGAAAGCTTGTATTATTTCCTGAGAACAAAGAAAATATAATTTTCGTAGCTTATTATAATAAAAAATGACGAGAGGCTGTCTTTTCAAACAGCCGATGTTGTTAAAAGCGTAGGACTACTTTACTCGAGTGACTTTTTTGTTTCTCGAAGTTTATCGTAAGCTTTTAAGTTTAAGTAAGATTTTGTAACTTCTGTTGTTACCCTTTATCTCTAAAATAAGACATTAGTTACGTTTCTAACATATGTAGTAATAGTAACATATTTCTAACATACAGGGCGTCCAGTGATTTCAAAATTAAATATCTCAGAAACAAATATCAATAGGAGAATGCGGTAAATGCTATGTTTATTAGCTAAGCTATAAAAATGCTATACATAAATTTCGAAAATTTAGTTACAAAAACCGTTAACAGATGGCGCTGTAATCGCAACACTATAAATTGCCTATAAATTGTGCTTCCAAGTACAGAGCGATCAGAGCTGAATTGTAAGAGGAGGTTAGCGTAGAGGTTGAAATCATATATTCCATTGAACAACATGTTTTTCTGGTACTGGAATATCACAGATTATAACGCAGTCCTACGGCAACAATGCTCAGTTTTCAAAAACGATTTAATGTTTCAAAAGGACCCGATGCAAAAACTATTCCCAAGCTCTTCGCCAAATTCGAACGGGCAGTCAGCGTGGATTATAATTGAGCGGGAAATGTTGGACCCAGGCAAACTGTAGTCACTTCTAAAAATGTCGCCAAAGTTTCTGGAGTTGTTGAGCAAAACCCAAGGAATACAGTCCGATGAATTGCATCAGAGACTGGTTTGAAGCGTTGAAGTACGCAAAAAATATTGAGAAACAACCTACGGATGTTTCCATACAAAATCCAAAGTCATGAGGCTATACCCATAAAAGCTGTGCGACAAATGTTGAATTTGCGAACGAGATTCTCACAATGATTGATAATGAAGGATTTGATATTGGCTGCATCTGATTCACAGATGAAGCACATTTCCACTCGAATGGATTCGTGAATAAACAAAACTGAAGATTTTGGGGTTCCGAAAATCCTCATTTGTGTGAAGAGAAACCACTGCATTCGCCTAAAATTACTGCTTGGGTTGTGGTATGCAGCAGAGGCATTATCGGCGCTTTTTTCATGCGAGAAACGATCTCTAGTGAACGTTACATTTCGATTTTGGAACAATTTGTCAGCACACAGCTAGCGTTGGAGGATCGACCAAGAATCGAGTTGTTCATGCAAGATGGGGCTCGACCACATTGTACAGAAAAGGTGTTTCGCTTTCCTGATGAATACTTCGGGAATAGAGTAATTGCGTTGGATTATCCCAAATTTACTGGCACACGAATGGATTGGCCTCCATATTCGCCCGATCTGACTCCTTGTGACTACTTTCTGTGGGGAGCATTGAAAGACACTGTCTACGGGAACCATCCCTCTACGCTGGATGAGCTTGAATCGGCGATTTGTGTGGCATGCAATACCATTTCCGTTGAGACATGAAGGATGTGATGTCAAATTTCATTCTAAGTTTAAGCCACCTCATTTTTTCGAGCGCTGAACATTTTGAAAACATTGTGTTCTGATTGCAAAGACTGCTTGACTTGACTTTTTTTAGACTGCTTGCAGAGAACAAGTTTCTCGGCGTACAGCGCCATCTGTTAACGGTTTTTGTAACTAAATTTTCGAAATTTCTGTAGAACATTTTTACAGCTTAGCTAATAAACATACCGTTTATCGTATTCTTCTATTGACATTTGTTTCTAAGATATTTAATTTTGAAATCAGGGTCTTATTCGCTGGATACCCTGTATGAGATAGAGAGGATCGTGTCACCAATTCATTCGTATTTTTGCCCAACTTTGCGCTTAGTAGTCGCTGAACTATAAATCCGATTTTCACATTTTTTATAACTTCTGTCGTTACCCTTTATCTCTAAAATAAGACATTATTTATGTTTTTAACATATGTAGTTACCGAGATATAGAGGATCTCCAATACCAAGTTTTGCGGCGTTCTGGCCCGTGAGTGAATCAATTTCCTTCCTGAGACCCCAATATAGTCCTACGTTAAAATATGAATTTTCTGAAATCAAAACTTTGTACGAAATAGCTTTTCTTACCTGTATCCGCATATTTAGATAATAATGGCCATTTATGAATTCCTAACATCATTAACTTATTTTTATGTCCTTCTTTCAGAACTGCCTGAGTATCATGCCGTAACGGGTGGCCGAGCGGAATTACCCTGCAACATCACACAGCACTCTTCAGAGGATAAAGTGTCTTTAGTTTTGTGGTACAAAGAAGACGCCAGAGCACCCATTTACAGCGTTGATGCGCGGAACAGCCCGCTCGAAAAGGCAAAGCACTTTCCGGGAGCTTCATTAGGCTCCAGGGCGTACTTCGAGACTTTCACTAAACCCACGATCCTGAGGATTGAGCCCATTCAGGAGAAAGATGCTGGTATTTATAGATGTCGAGTGGACTACAGATGGGCAAGGACCTTCACGCATAGTATGATGCTCAATGTTATAGGTAAGCCTCATTTAATTAGTGGTTCCAGACTTGCGACGAATCTGTTACAGTGGAAGGTATCGCTTTTTCATTCGTATTTTGCCGAAATATCTGGCTCGCATTGAGATATTTGTCAGAAATGTTCTTCGCCCCCCCCAAATTAGCCAGGAGTAAGATACATTTTTATCCTATAATTATATGTCATCGAGATAAACGTTCGCGTGGCTAGAATAACTGTCAAGTTAAAAAACAGTCATGATGTGTTGTTACTTGAAAAACAGTATTATATAAACTATTATACTTGATATATATTTGTATAAGCTTGTGGAAGAAACGCAGTATTCAATTTTTATCCATTATCTGATATTTTCCTTCAAAATATTGAGATAATTAAAGGAAAGAACCCAATGTCGATTCCTTAGTGGATTGATTTTCAATTGAAGTTTTTGATTTTTCCGTAGTTCAATGTTTCTGAGCCTTTCAGTATTTGCGACCCAATTTTCAATCATAATTTTTATCACGCTCCCCTCCCCCATAGCTACATAGCCAAAACTTATAAAAAATTACAGTTCATAATTACTTTATCAAAAATTGTCACATACAAATACTGCCTGCAGTAACGAATTTCAAAGAATGCTGCTCCCTTCAATACATAATTTTTAGCGCCCCCCATACAGTAACAATGTATACAATAACAATATATTTTTGGTATTTTGACGCTAAAGCTACACTACAGCCTTATTTACAAACCTTATAAACTGCCAAGAATAAGTAAATTCTTTCAGTAAATTAATTAATATTTTTAATATTATTTTCTTTTTGATACGCGGGGGGGCCCCCCCCCCATTTAGTGTTGTCACGTCCCCCGATGACACGCCCCAAGGGGTGGAGAATCGCTGTCGTATTTCGTTATTATGATTTGAGAAAACTTAAAAATCAATTTTTGGCTCTCAATATAAATACGTCACTGCCTCCTTTTCTAAAAAGGTACATATTTAAACTATGCTTACAGATCATCGAAAATTACAGGCTAAATTTTGAATATCCATAAAAACATGTACTTCGGAATTCTAAATATTTTTTCAGATGCACTTTACGAAAATGTGTCATCCTTATTTGAACTTAATTCAAATTTAGATTTAAAAAAGTGTGATAAATACATGAGCATTTTGAATAAGAAACAAAACCAGCGGGAGAGGTCTCCCCTAAATTTTCTAGTATACTTCCCAAAAAAGTATCATTTTCCCTCAAACTAGGGTTGCCATACGTCCCGTATACTATTTGTCCCGTTTGCTTCCTAAACTCCGAGTCATTATAATTTTAAAATGACCTGCGCCAATTTTTATGATTATGTGTAGAAGGAAAATGATAACAATTAAATTAAAATCAGCTTTAAAATGTGACTGGTTTAAAAAGGATGAGCTTCTCATCATTTTTCATTATTCTATGCGTTCATTTTATTAGATTGCTAAAACTTTATTGATGATTTTTATCAGAGTAAAATAAGTTATTACGCACCCACTGTTTTCATGTTTTATTCATTTAGCACCTAAACGCCCCGTATCAATGCTTGGCAATTATGGCAACCCAATCTCTCCGCTTGTAGATAAAAAAATCGAACCTACTTAAACCATGACGGCTATGCTGAAACCAAGAAAGCAATCCTTAGTTTCCTTTAGAGCGCGCCAAGATCACACTCGCCAAGACGGAAATAGCCTTATGTCAAACACCGAGCGCCAAATGCGTGCGGTCCTGTCTTCGCAGACTGACAGACTTCCCATGGACGGATTTTGTCCAAACTTTGACAGAAACCTACAAATTATGCTTAAAGACCATATACCAAATTTCATCCCCGTAGCTCTAATAGCCTTCGTGTTATCGTATTCACAGACAGACACACGACACACAAACAGACATAATTCCAAAATTGTGTTTTTCGGACTCAGGGAGGTCTAAAACGTGGAGATTCGTCAAAATCTCGAGTTCAAATTTTTTGACGATTGCAATACTTTTTCTTTGTATACTTCGTATACGAGAAAGTAAAAATACGTTTGAAAATTTGGAAGATTAGGATATACAGGAAGGCATTAAAATATTTTAAGATCGTAACGAAATTTCCTTGCCTAGTACATTCTTTAGTAATCCTGTTGATAATTGTGTGAATATTAGAATAATTGGAAAGTTCATAATGAAAGTGAACCAAGTCAATGAGATTCATTATAGAGAAACAGATCTCAAACTTGATTAGCTGCATGTAAAACAACACTGGACTTCTAATTCTTCTCGCTGCCTGATGGATACAAATTAAACTATGGACTTGAATTATTATTACACAGAAAATACAACATTTCTAAACTACCATGGCAATGTTGGTAAGAAATCTGAAAATTACTGATTTGCTTCTCTTTAACTCTGATCCCTCCAATCTCTAATAATGTTTAGCAAGGCAACCCCAGTAGCACAAAGATATTGCGCAATATAATACAATATTAAACAATATTCGCAATATTGTATAATATTGTACAATATCACATAATATTATATAATATCGAGCAATATTGTACAATATTGAACAAAATGTTCTGCTACCTGGGGAATAACTGTTTTTCTTCATTGCATATAATATTTTTCTAATTTGTAATTATGTCTGAAGCTATTCCTTCGCCTTTCAGTAATGTCAAAACATTTTTTGGCAGTGATGAATTAGCAGCCAAATGATTTATAACAGGTAATCATTACGTGTCAGTGAAGAATAAAAGTAATCAATTAACATTTTCAGAGTATATCTAAAGGAAACACTATGAAAAGAACAAGTACTTAAATCATGTGTTTGCCAAACCTAATACTTTCTTTTCATTCAGAATTTAGAGTTTGTCAAGAAATTATTAAATATTTACTTAATCACTGCAGTTAGATTATTTCGTTTCCGGGATGAAATTCTCATTTGTATGCTGTATTACTTCAATTTTTATAGTAATGATTAATGGACCCTAAACATAATTATTTGTTTATTTTCCTTTGTCCTACCACAGTTTCGGAATGTTTAAGCTTATGAAGATTAAATGAAATCATTAAAATCTAAGGTATAAATTTATTTTATTGGATTAAGGCTACATGGTACCATCTGAACAATATTTTTTTTATTTTTTATATTTGGATTTGATTTCAATTGTATTTTTATATGCTCTATTACTATCACACAAAAAATTTTGAATTTATTAAAAAATAGTTGCAAAATTTTAGTTTTTTTAAAAAATGTAACTTTTTAAAAATTACTAAGGCATTTTAAATATGCATTTTTTTTACAATTTTTTTTCCAATTACCCCATAATATGCTACATAAAACTTCCTACGAATTTCTCTCTAGTGCTGATACTTAATTTATTATTATTATTCTTATTCTTAAACACACAAAAAATTCTCAAAAATGCATTAATTTTTACTTTGACATTTTCAAAAAAAACATTTCTACATACCTTAGAGCTTATTCCATACAAATTTTTAAAAAACTTATATTTCAGAAAATTCATAAGAAATTTCGCTCCCCTCACTCAATTATTAAAAAAGACTCAGGGTTTCGAAAAATAGTATATGAACAAAAATACAACATAGAAAAATATCAATTTAATGACATAAAATCCTTAGAATAGCTTGCAACTTTTACATGTTTATTAACTTATTTTAAACTGCTTACCATAAAAAATTCCAAGAATTTGTGGCAATGACATATTATAATTTATAATGCATGTATAAAAAGAAAACAAGACAGAGATCAATATTTCATAAAATGAAATCTTAACAATTTTTAAAAAGTGAAATACATATCTCGGAGCTGATTCTATGCAAAGTACTGCTACCAGCATAAATTTACAACAGGCATAAAAATATATATACTTTTATTTCCCACTTTCTATCGAATTAATTTCTCCCTACCTTTACGAGCTATTTTTAATTTCTTCTGTGCGAATTTGTAAAACAATATTTTCCTTCTTTTTCTTTGATATACACTCCTGTAGTCTTTATCAACGATCCTTCGGTCTTGTTATATTGCATTTTATTTTCATTTTGAAGAAGTTCAAGCTTATCAGAAACTGCAACAATCTGAAATGTGGGCGAGATAACATTGTTTGCTTCCCTGTCAGGAATCAAAAATTCTTTAATAACTTAATAAAAAATACAGATGCAGTTCTGGAATTTTACAGGCGTATTTAGAATGATTGAAATTATCATATGAGAAATAAAATTATTTTCCATATTTTGTTTATTTTTTGTTTGCCATGTCGCCTTAAATCTACTTAATTAAAATGTTAAAATTAGCCCTTATATTTAATTTAGTTCGTTTGACTAGCCGTTTTGAAACTATTTTGGGATCAACTTCATAATTTTAGTCAGAAACAAAATTGTAACTTCACATCCGAAATTACTTTTTTCAGTTGTCTCCAGTGGCCTCTCGTCTATTATGGCTGCAAAGCTGCAGCCCCCTCTGAAATTATTTTGAAACTCGTATTTTTAGTTTTTAAACTTATTTGCTTACTTTTCCACTCTCAAATTTCAATGACTTACGAAAATGCAAAAAAGTAATTAAAAATTGAGAAAAAGGCATAAAATGAATCCAAACGAAGAGAGACGCAGGTCTGAGCTGCAAAAGAATCTGCCCTCCTTACTCCGAAATCCGTTCACTGAGCAGAAAATCCGGAGTGAAAAAGCAACTCTTTCTGCCTTTAACTTAAACGGGCTATGGGCTAAGTCAACACAGCTCTGGCTGCCACTGCGCCAACTAAACGAAATAAAGATGACCATTTTAGCATATTTTTATGTTTAACTCACTCTCACTCAAGTTGCAATCTCATTGGATGTTTATGAGTTTCGCTTTCGGTTCGTGTTGCGACGACAGATTCAAGCAAATAATACTCTTCTAAAATTTTCAAATGTTTAGAGTATTTCAGAAAAAATATATTTAATATGTTTTAGCTTAAAAATAAGTTTTCTGTATATCAGTTATTTGATATTCATTTTTGAAAGAGTGTTATCGAGTGAACTGGGCAAGGAGGGAAGTGTATATGTGGAGCTCCGATCATTTTTATTATTATTTCCAGTCAGAGGAATCGTCACATCAACATTCACTTTAATTTTTGATAGTAAAACTAGCAGTAAATGTCATATGCTGGTTATTTACATTGTTTGAAAAGCAGAAAATTTCGCATCTGGATTTGGAATTAAAAATTTGGCATACTTAGAGATAAAGAAGCTTAACTTCATTCTTGATAAACATTTTTTTTGCAGCCCCCCTCGCTTGTGAGCTCACGAACCGCCGCTGGTTGTCTCTTACCTGAGAAAGAATAATTATAAATGGTTTTTCAGAGTCAATCTATAATACCATATGTGAAGGTGAAGAGAGTGAAAGGTAAAATAATGAAAGGAAAGAAATTTCTGTAGGGGCTTTTCTGAACGCGATTTCTTCAAGTCAAAATTTAATTTTCTCCTTGTTTCTAAAAATGAATCTGTTAGAATAACATTTCAAAACATTTTTGATGAATCACCTTGCAAGTATATAGAAGTTATTTCATTTAAAATAGTGGAATATATAATATAAAAAGAATATTCTGCGAATCCTGAGAATATAGAAGCCAGTACTAAAGTAAGCAAAAACAAAATAATCAAACTTAATACATAGACTTGATAAATAAGATTAATTTTGATTTTGTACAGAAGAACGGAATGAACCTAAATTTTTATTTTTCCTTACTTACATTAAACGAATTTGTTTTTATTTCCATAATCTAAAGGAAGATGCGTTGCGAGATTTTATGTGTTGATGACACTTTTATGCTACATACCACTTGGAGTATTTACTCATAATTTCAGACGATATTCATTATATAGATTTTATTGATTTTAATACTGATGAATGACGCACTAAAAATATTTGACACACATAAACTGTAAAACAACATTTTACTATAATTTATTAAATACGAAAGAAAATGAAAGGAATATATTAAAGAAAAGATTTTAATTTTTAAGTTTTTGTAGTTCTTAGAAGCCGAAAACTGCACATGCAATGTAAATACTGTTATCTAGCTATTTAAATGCCAAAATAAGTTTTTGAAATTGAACTGGCACGGAAATTCAAAAATTTGACATTTTTGAACATTCTTTCAATATTTCAGAGCATTCTTTGACACTCAACAAAAACACGGAGTAACCTAAACATTCTTTCTTGAAAGAATATCCTGTCGATACGGATTGAAAGCGAGGACGAAAAAGACTCAAGAAAATATTCTAGTTTCGCCGTTACGTCGATATGTGCGTCGTGCACCCAAAACTAGGGCTGCTTTTAGTGGGCATTGGGGGAAAATTGCTTTCTTTCTTCGAATTTTAGATGCAAATTTGCGGAGTGATAAACTTA